>SNQJ01S0125483.1:9001-26459 GCA_010110895.2 Picea sitchensis | reverse complement strand
AATCACTTTAATATTTCAAGTGATTCATTTTGGAGGGAATGGATCATGACCCTTGATCTTGAAAAAGGCAAGATCTAATCTTGGCCTTTGGATTTAGGGTTGGGGAAGGTGAAAAGACACTTTGGGGGGAAAATGTCATTTTTCAGATTATAAAAGAATGTATTGGGTAGTGTGCAAGACATGTTGAGAAGACATCGGGAGGAGATTGAGAGAGATTTTCTGAGTATGCTTGAGAGAAGAAAGTAAGCAGTAAAGAGGGCATGTTTTCCAAGGAAGGAGGGCACAAATCCCAAGAAAAAAAATTTGTGAGTTTTGGGCCTAATTATTTTTCTATTCTGAAAAGCCATACTGTACGGATCCGTACAGTCGTACGGATTTGGCACAGAAATCGAGGTAGTTTTGGGAACGATTTTTGAGGCGGGTTTCAGATTTATGTTCATTGTTTCTGGGCCATACGGAACAATCCATATAGCGAACTGTTGGCATGGAAAACGAGGTATGGAGGAGGCAGTACAGCAGTACGAATTTGGCACATTTTTCGAGACAAAAAATTTGGGATTGTTTTGGTGCTGTGAGGTATTTTCCTTGGCTAGAAATGTGTATTTGTTGTTGATTTGTACTTTCTTGAAGTTGAATAATAATATATCTCTCTCTCTCTCGTTGGGTTTCCCCACATTGGGATTTTCCCTGGCATTTGACTAAATTTATGAGTGTTATGGGTTGTTGTCCAATGTGTTTATTTCCGTTGCTATTTTTCTAAGCAATGTGTATTTCTGCTTATGGTAATTTTTGAATGTGAGTTTAAGGCATTTATGAAATTTATGAAGACAGATATCTCTAGGTTGCTAAGTGTTTGACTGAATTTTAGTTTGTTGATTTTGTCATTAAAAATCTAGAGATATTAACTCATATGTACATACTAATTTAAATGTAAAGACTAGCATGAATGTATATTCTAACTTAAATGTAAATACTGACATTTGGACTCTAATTTTTTATTGATCCAAGTCTAATGAGGGTGCAAGTGCTAGTTGCATTCTAAAAGACCCTAAAGGTAAGAAGATATTGATAGCTTGTACATTGGAATTTGAATGTACTAACAACACTGCTAAATATGAAGCCATGATTCAGGGATTAAGAAAGGCAGTTGACATGCAGGTCAATTTGTTGAAACTTTTTGGTGATTCTTAAATAGTCATAAGGTAGGTACGGAATACTATTCATTGTATTTCTAGTCACCTTAAACATTACCAGCAAGAGCTATGGGATTTAATCAAGAGTTTTGATGCTTTTAACATCAGTCCTATTCCATTTCTAATGGACATGTGGATCTTTAATCGCGCGCGTCCCTGACCTAGCCCTGGTTACGTTAGGGTTCTTTAGTGTGCTGCCATGGTATCCCAAGGAGGGCAGCCGCCGCCCCCTCCTTCCCCTTCCGCCTCCTTTCGACGCCTGGTAGAAGCCTGCAGGAAGAAGTTAACCGTCTCAGAAGCTCCGAGTTTTGTCAAGAAATTGGATGATATACCAGAGATTGACCTGCCACCTGAACACCCAATGAAATTTTCCCTATCCCTCTCTGAACGGGGACTTATCGGCCAGTTTATGGGACTCTGGCCCTCAACCAGATCCACAGACAATTGGATACAGCAAAACTGGAGGCCTCTGATAACAAATAGTGTGACATGCTACGCTGTCGGGTATCCCAAGGAGGGCAGCCGCCTCTCCTCTTCCGCCTCTTCGACGCCTCGGTAGAAGCCCTCGCAGAAGAAGTTAACCGTCTGTAAGCTCCGAAGCCACCAAGAAATTGGATGGATATACCGATCCTCCACACCAACACCCAATGAAATTTCTCCTATCCCTCTCTGAACGGGACTTATCGTCAGCTTTATGGACTGCCCTCAACCGCATCCACAGACAACTGGATACGAAACCGAGGCCTCGATAATCAAATAGTGTGACATGCCACGCTGTCGTACGAGGATACTTTATATTCGGATTTATCTCCCAGGAGGACAGAGGTTTGATTTTCAGAAATGGCCCTACTTCATGGGCACTCAAGGGCTCTACCTAAACAGATGGACCCCAAAATTTGACCCTGCATCAGAAATCCCCAAATACGTCCCGATCTAGGTAAGACTCCCCAACCTGCAAATTCACTGCTGGAACCCCTCCTCGCCTCAGGCAATAGGTAATGGTCTTGGTCGCTACATCGACCGAGCAGAACCAAAAAACCAGTATTCCTGTGCGTGGATCTATGTGGAGGTTGATCTAGAAGTAGGATTACCAGAGGCAATCAAAATCAAGGTCAAAGAATCGGGCAACACTTCCAAAGATGTAATCAACTCCTCGCTCATGCAAAGGTCGCCATTTAATATGGCTACTTCTAAAGGAACTGCCCAAAAATCCCCCCTCCCACTGGAAAAGAAGGGGACGAAGGCTAGCAGCAGGCTTGCAGAAAGGGAGATCAAAAGCAAGAGGCCAAAGAAATGAGCAGACAGAACCACAGAAAGCCAAATCCCCAGGATTCAAAGAAACGAAGAACAGCTTCAGTATCCTAGCCAAAGAAGCAGAGGAAAGAGAACAAGCTCCAAGTAAAGAAGTTCAAGAGGGAGAAAAGGAAGATCAGAATCCTGAAGACAAGGGGAACAAGCCAACAGAAGAAGAAGGGACGCAAAATAACTCCCCCAAGAAGCAGGAAGGAAGTCAGAACATAGAGGAAGGGGAGATCTCTATAGGCAGTGACTCAGACGAAGCAAATGAGGTATGGGCCACCCCAAAGAAAATGGGAAGAGGCCGAAAAACAAAAAAAGATGAGAGGGACCAGGAAGCCTACAAAGATGTGCTCAATGGGTCGCAACCCACCATCAAACAGATAATGAATGTTCGTCACACACAGAAGCAGGCCAAAGCCTCCCAAGGAGGCCATCCCTCCCCCCAAGGTTTATAATGATTATAACCTCCTGGAACTGTAGGGAGATGGGCAGCAAAAAGAAGGAAGAAGCACTTAAAGATATAATCAAAACCTCGAAAGCAAGTATCCTACTACTCCAGGAGACTAAAATGAGCCAGCAGGATGCGCTCAAAACCTTGTTGAATGTTTGGAAAGGAAGCCTCGGAGTTGTTGGAAATGCCAGAGGCGCCTTAGGAGGGCTCTGCACAATGTCGAATGCCTCCAAAATAGACATGCTCAGTTCTGACACTTGCATGCATTGGATTCACACCAGATTTCTCCACAAAGACTCGGGCTACCAAGTAAGCGTCTTTAATATTTATGTTCCACAGCTATTGGGGGAAAAAAAACATTGTTGGGAGTCCTTACAGGGCTACCTCCAGCAAAAAAATCTCACCAATATCATCCTTGGAGGAGATCTAAATGTAACTCTAGCCCAGGAAGAGAAAAGGGGCGGCTCTATAGTGAGAGATCCCGCCAGAGAATGGGTAGAGGACTTAGCCTCAGCCTGGGACCTCCTTGATATTAAACCAATCAAAGGACGTTACACATGGACCAATAAGAGGACTGGGCTTGGGCACATCACTGCCAGAATAGACAGATTCCTCATACAAAGCTCCCTCCTGCTGCTAAGACTTGAAGAAAAAGCAGAAATTTTGCCCCACAGCGTTTCTGATCACAAGCCGATTCGGTTAGAAATCAAAAAAGACCAAGTCAGAGGGCCCATCCCCTTTAGATTCAGCCCAAGTTGGATAAATGACAAAGGCTTCATAGATCTAGTAACAAAAGTATGGGCCACCACAGTTCAAGGCTCAGCTTTCTACGTGTGGGAGGAAAAAATTAAAAGGCTAAAAATCGCTATGAAGCTTTGGGCAAAGAGCCAACCAATCCCAATAGCAATGCGCCTAGCAGCCCAAAGACATCTCGAGGCCCATCAATTAGAAATGGAACAGAAGGAGATCACTCCGGCAATCTTGCAACAGGAGGACAGCCTCCAAAGGCAATGGCACAATGCCTGCAAAATGGAGGAGAACTATTGGAGGCAGAAGTCAAGAAGCTTATGGCTGAAAGAGGGAGACCGTAACACAGCCTACTTTCATAAACAAGCGGAAGCAAGGAAACAATATAAGGCAGTGACGGAATTCCAAGTCCAGAACAAAACAATTGCAGATCCAGAGGGCATTAAACAAGCAGCTTATGAAGCTTTTGAGAATCTATACACAGATCCAAAAGACTCGGCATTGGACCAGCAGAGGTACCCTTTCACGGTTATTCCAAGGCTAATAAATGAAGACATCAACAGCAAGCTGACAAGAGAGGTAACGCAGCAAGAGATAAAGGAGGCCCTAGATCAGATGAACCCAGACAAGGCACCGGGACCGGACGGGTTCACTGCCAGATTCTATCAGCAGTGTTGGGGAATAATTAAAAAGGATCTAACCAAAATGATTCAGAAGTCACAACAGGCCAGTAAGCGGGGAGGAAGCACCAACTCTTCCTTTCTTGCACTCATCCCGAAAGAAAAAGGAGCGACTTCCTTCAACCGCTTCAGACCGATCTCTTTATGCAATACAAGCTATAAAATCCTCGCCAAAGTAATAGCAAATCGCCTCAAGGCAGCTCTCCCTCTCATTGTTCCTGAAAATCAAGGTGGCTTTGTCCAAGATCCTAGTTCAAGAAGCGATTCACTCCAGCGTCCTAAGGAAAGAAAAATGTATGGTGATTAAACTGGATCTCGCTAATGCTTTTGATAGAGTCAGACATGAATTTTTATTTGAAGTTATGAGGAAATTTGGGTTCGATTCACATTTTATAAGTTGGATAAAAGCCTACATCGGATCTCCTTGGATCGCCCCTCTGGTGAATGGGAAAGTAACTGCCTTCTTCAAAGCCTCCAGGGGCCTAAGGCAAGGATGTCCTCTGTCGCCCTTGCTCTATGCAATTCAAGCATCAGTTCTCAGCTACCAATTGGAAAACTCCCAAATTCATAAAGATCTTCATGGCCTAAGAATAGCGCAAGGGGTGAAAGACATCAACCATGCACAATTCGCGGACGATACGCTGCTACTGGGGGGAGCAAGCCCAATAATAGCAAAAAAATTCAAGGAAGAACTGGACACCTATGCAGCAGCCTCCGGCAGTGAAATAAATCAGACTAAGAGTAACATTTATGGTTGGAACATCACCCCAAATGAAATGTTGAGAATAACAAGAGTCCTAGGGATGGAGGAGCCTACAAACTGGGAGGCCTTTAAGTACCTGGGAGTTCCTATCTTCAAGTCTGCTCCTAGAGCCTCCCACTGGAACCACATTGCAGAAAAACTCAAGAATAAATTCACTTCTTGGGGGGCAAATTAGCTAAACTTAGCAGGGAAGGCAGTCTTGATAAAGGCTGTGGTGTCTAGTATCCCTATCTACCAATGCTCGTTGTTGTTAGCACCGGCCACAGTCATCCAAAAAATTGAGGCTTTTCAAAGAAGATTCTTGTGGGAAGGAGGAAGGCAAGAAAAGAAAAAGATGCACTTGATAAGCTGGGAAAAAACCACAAATCCCTTCATGGAAGGAGGTCTCAATTTTAAAAAAACAAGGATCCAAAATCTGGCCTTAGGGGCAAAGCTTCACTGGAAAATGATCACCGACAAACCCACTTGGAGTAAACGCGCACTATCGAGGAAATACTTTCGAGGGTCTCGGGATAGAAGCTTAGAACTCCAAGGTAAGGATCTGAAAATCTCTCCTATCTTCGCGCTGTGCAAAAAGGCGCTCCCTCACTTCACTCCTCATCTAACCTGGGTGTCGAAAAATGGTAGGAAAATAAGAATATGGACAGACTCAATAATGGGCGACCCATCGCTAGATCAGCGTCAGGATCTACAGGGCCTCAAAAGCTGGATGGACAGTCAAAACATTTTAACTCTCTCAGACATTTCAGTATGGGGAGAAGAAAGGCCTCACCTCTGGCAAGGGTGGGAAGTCCCAAACAGACCAACAATTCTAGACAGTCAATGGGATGTTCTTAAGAAGTGTCTTCAAGGGAAAGCCCCCCTAAAAAAGATAGGTAAAGATGAAAGAGGATGGGGAAGGAGTGCTCGGGCTTACACCACAGCAGAGGGCTACCATCTCTTCAACTTCGTTCCCACTACTATGCCTAATCCGGCACTTTGGAAAGTAGTATAGAACTTTCGTTCCCTCCCAAAAATCGACCTCTTCATTTGGACCCTGGCACACAAGAGTATCCAAACAGGGGAGAACCTCAGACGAAGGGGCTGGGAAGGACCCTTTAGGTGCCCTCTCTACCTCCATGAGGAAGAAACAACTGACCATCTTCTCTTAAACTACAGCTATTCAAAAGAAGTCTGGATGAAGGTAATAGGATCCCAACCAGCAGCCAACTTGCCACCTGATGTGATAAGTCTCCTCCTCCAATGGGAAACCTTGTTCCCCTTTGTTGTCAAGAGACGAAACCAAACTCTCTTGATTTGGGGATTACTACCAAATTTTGTCCTATGGAATCTCTGGTTAGAGAGGAATCACAGAATCTTCAAAGAAAGTCAATTGAGTGAAGTCAGAATCGTCACTAAAATTTAGGCTATGCTGGGAGAATCAGCTGCTCACCTATGCTCCACAGTAAAGCTACACAAGTTGGATGAAGAAGAGGGGCGTTGGATAGGCCAGTTCAATATACAAGGATTAGAAAGTGAAAAGGGAAGTGATCCAATCCAAGAAGGCTGGGAGATCAGAAAAACCGAAAATGAATTTGCAAGGTGGAAAAGTAATATTAAAATGCCTATCCTCTTCTTTGATGGGGCCTCGAAGGGAAATCCAAGCCAAGCTGGAAGAGGGGGCATCATTGAAAATCCCAAAGAGGACACAGTAACGCATTTTGCTATCGGACTAGGCATAGAGTCCAATAACAGAGCTGAGGCATTGGCTCTCTGGCAAGGTCTGCACCAGGCAATTAAACTCAGAACCCGGGACTTGACAATCATAGTCGATTCCAGAATAATTATACAGGCCATGATCAAACACTCCACAACTCAAAGTACTAAGCTCAACAATCTTCTTGATAAAATTCGCCTCCTCTTAAGGAATTTGAATTCTTATCAATTCTTTCACGTGTTAAGGGATCTCAACCGAATGGTTGATAAGGAAGCCAACAAAGGCGTGCTATTGGAGGCTGGGGTGTTGTCAGTCAACGGAATTATGAATAATGTGGCACTCTCCCAAATGTTAGATCGCGCAGCAGCAGGGGAATCGGGCGAATCTCAAAGGCAGACAGGGACAGAAGCTTTGGTTGGACGGAAGACATGGCTCAGTACCATGAGGAATGGTGCTCTAGATCTTGTGGAGACAAGAGATCCGTGCGACCATGGCCAGAATCCAAAGGTAATAATGAGAATGCGTGAGAAAGAAATAAAGGGATATTGCTACCCTCTCATTCCTGCTCAAGCAAAGATCTGCCAGCCGCTTAGAAATCCATAGAGGGTGAAGCATCAGAGGAAACAGGGCAGGACGCACGAGGTGAGCGATCGGAGGGAGATGGCATCTTCTTCAAAAGGGAATCTGAGCACGGAGGAGCATCTGAAAGAAATGGATAAAACTCTGGCGAATTTGCAGCAGCTACTCCAGCATCAATTAGATTTCTTAGAAAACTTGGACGTGGAGGCTGGAGGCAGGCTGGAACAACTCGAATCTGATATCACCATGACCAAAATTGGCTTTGCGGAGGAGCTGGACAAACTCCACAAAGAGATGAAAAACCCACAGCAAGAATTTGATGAAAGGATGGAACAGTTGGAGGCCAAGATGGCCCAGCTGAACTGCAACTGGAACTAGGAATCCAAGAAGTAATCTCTCTTTGTAAAGTAGTTGTTAGCAGTCTCTACCAGCATTCTGGCATTTTGTATTGTATCCAATGCTTAAATAAGCAGTAGGTTAAGCAGCATGGGAGCTAGATCAGTTCATAGTTACAGCTTCAAAGTAGAATGGTATCAGGAATTTAGGCCGGAAGAAACTCGGAGCCATTTTGTAACTGAATCTGTGGCTTTGCCACCCCTCTAATATAATCTATAACCGTTTCTGTAAAAAAAAAAACATCATTCCTACTCCTTGTTATTTGAACTTTGATGCAGACATTTTAGCTAATGAAGCTTATAGGTTAATTCCATCATAAGGATTAATGTCTAACACTATTTTTGTGGAATTTATATATAGGCCCTTAGTACCTGACAACATAACCAATTGGAGGGTGTTTATAGATGATCAATAGATCATCAATATCCTTACAATGAAAGATATTTTTAAATATTTGTCCATTGATGAAAAACAACATGATCAAGAAGTGAACTGTCAAATAGAAGTCTTTGGAGAGGAAACAACTGAGGGTAAAGAAATTTCAAGGAATTATGTCCCTAAATATGTGGTGAGATTAGAAAAGTTATATGATCTTCAAGATAAATTCAAGAAAGTGACCAACTGTAAAACCAATAGTTCATCCATGCAGTATGAGGTGATTAACTTGGTAACATATAAGAATCCTTAGACAACCAACCTTGGAACCAATCGCTCTCTTAGAGAAAAACATGCCTTCGTCAGACTATTCAAACAATAAAAGGAATTTTGCTTGGACATATGATGATCTTAAAAGTTTTGATACCAAGATCATCCAACATGTCATTCCAATGAAGCCTGATGCAAAACCCTTTCAACAGAAGTTGAAGAAAATTCATCCCAATATTGAACCTCTAGTGAAAGAAGATTGAATAATTTATTGGTTGCTAAGATTATTTTCCATGTAAGACATACACAATGGATAGCCAATATAGTCCATGTAAGGAAGAAGAATGGGGATATCCGAGTATGTGTAGATTTTAGAAATTTGAATAGGGCCTTTGAGAACGATATTTATCATGCTCTTCCTATGGAGCAGATTTTATAGTGTGTATCTAGATATGAAATGATATCATTCTTAGATGGATTCTCAGGGTACAACCAAGTCTTGGTTTCCCATGATGATCAGCTGAAGACTACCTTCAGAACTAAATGGGGAACATATGCTTATAGGAAAATGTCTTTTGGACTGATAAATTTTGGGGCCACATTTTAGAGAGCTATGGACATAAAATTCAGAGAACAGATTGGTAAATATGTTGTTGTATATTTATATGTTGTTATTTTCTTCTATAAAAATATAGTAGATCATGTCGGCTACCTCAAGCAAATTTTTGACAGATGTAGAAGGTATGGCATTTCTCTTAACCCTAGGAAGTCCATTTTTATAATACATGAAGGAACAATTCTAAGATTTGTGGTATCTAAATCAAGGATAATGATTGAGACAGAAAGGACAGAGGCCATTTCAAATATTTCCTTTCCACATAATAAGTAATTAATGCAATCTTTACTTGGGAAAATCAATTTTATACACAGGTTTGTTCCAAGTTTCTCTGAAACTACAAAGCCTTTGCAGGACATGATAAAGAAGAGTGTCGAATTCAAGTGGGGCCCTAAAGAAAAAGAATCCTTCATTGGAATTAGGGAATTAGCAAAAGCGCCAACTTTAATTAGCCATGATTTTAATAAAGATTTCATCTTATATAAATTTTCTTTTGACATTGCATTTGCAACGGTTCTTACCTAGAAAAATAATGAAGGAAATGAATTTCCAATTGCATTCGTGATTTCAGGACTACAAAGGGAAGAGTTGAACTATCTTGAGGTGGATAAACATGCATATGTTATCTTTAAAGCAGTGAAACACTTCAAACCTTACCTTCTCAAATCCAAAACCAAATATGTGGTGTCCTACTCTACAATTATAAATCTACTGGCACAAAAATATTTGGGAGATAAATGAGTTGATTAGATGACTGCCTTGCAGAAATATGACTTGGAAATTAGTCCTGCCAAAATAGTGAAAGAGAAAGGACTTTGTAAACTTGTAGCAGATTCAAAAGAAGCATTGAGTGATGAAGAAGAATTATATAATGAAGGATATATAATAGAAAATGAAGTTTATTACATCCCTGCTCCTATTGATTCATGGTACTATGAGATGAAATATTCCCTAACTCATGGTAGTTCCCCCCAATATTTAGAACCTATAAAAAGGAGAGCTCTCATACTAAAATCTGCACAATATTGACTTATCAATGGAATTCGTTTCAAAAGAAAATATGATGATGTTTTGTTGAGATGTCTTGAAAAATCAGATAAAAAATGAGTTCTCCATGAACTACATGATGGTTCTACTGGAGAACATTTTGGAGGGGATACCACTACACACAAAGTTCTCAGAGCAGGATATTATTGGCCATCAATGTTTAAAGATGCTCATACATAAGCCAGAAAACTTCAAGTATGTCAAAAGTCAGTTGGAAAGGAGAAAAATCCTACATTCCTTTACAACTCGTTTCAGTTGAAATTCCATTTCAAAAATGGGGTTTAGACATCATTGGGGAAATCAATCCCAATTCATCCCAACTCCACAAATATATATTGACAACGACCGATTACTTCACAAGGTGGACAGAAGTTGTGCCTCTAAAAACAATAAATGAGAATTAGGTGATTGATTTTTTTGAATCCCACATCATTACTAGGTTTGTGTCCCTTGGTCTCTAGTTTTTGATAATGCAAAATATTTTTCATTACTAAAATTGACTAAGTTTGATCTTGAAAAATATATAAAATTAAATATGCATCCATATATTATCCCCAAGGAAATGGTCTTGTAGAGTCCACTAAATAAAAATTTGATCAAAATCCTCAAAAACATTGTAATCAATCATTAGATAAGTTGGCACCTAGCTTTGCCAAATGCCCTCTAGGCTGATAGAGTGACAAGGAAATCATCCTTATCGAATTCTCCTTTCTTCCTAGTATATGGTAAGGAGCATATTTTACCTACCCATATCTTTTCTCCTTCCTTGCAACTATCTCAATCTTCCCAAGATAGTAATTGTCCAATTATGCAACAAAGATTGGACACTCTTCTTGAACTGGAGGAAGAAAGAGGAAAAGAAAAGAGAAATCTAGACCAACATAAAGAGATAGTAAAGCATTGGTTTGAAAAAATTTCAATTGGCAACAAATATTTTCAAGTTGGGGAACTAGTTCTAAAGTGGGACAAATCCAATGAGACTAAATGAAAACATACTAAGTTTCAATAGCTATGGCTTGGTCCTTATCAAATTCATGAGAGAATTGGACCCGATACTTTCAAGTTCAATACATTGGAAGGGGAGATTGAGGAACTCCCTATAAATGGTTAAATTCTGAAGAAGTATTTTTCATGATCACTTATGGTGACATAGACTTGTATATAATATATTTCCTCTCATGTTGTTTTCTTTTGGAAATTTTATTTTTCTTTTAGAATGCATCTCTATAGTTTCTACTTGTCATTCCCTTTTGTGTCATTTGAATTAATTTTGAATTGGTTTGTTTGGTTTTTAATGTTGATCAAACCCCCATCTGTCTTGATTGTATGCTAATGAACATGGAGATTATTCACTATGAGAAAGATAAAAGGGAAACTCCTTCTATTAAATTGTATTAAAGGTACTCAAAACCGTGGAATATATTTTTTACAATAGAACATGGAATTAAGGGATCATGAATAAAACAGTGGAAACTTGGAGATGAACACATCTTTTAAAATACTGATAAACTATTAA
This sequence comes from Picea sitchensis, assembly GCA_010110895.2. Taxonomy (NCBI): domain Eukaryota; kingdom Viridiplantae; phylum Streptophyta; class Pinopsida; order Pinales; family Pinaceae; genus Picea; species Picea sitchensis. The sequence continues at coordinate 14,831 of SNQJ01S0125483.1, read as the reverse complement.
GTTACACATTGGAGAAAAAAACAAGCAAAGTTGGATGTGAATGTATTTTTTTCCTTCCCATGGTGATAATCTCGCAATGAGCTTCAGGGATTAGATGCAAGAAAAATATTAGCATATACTTATCTTTTGGGTATTATCTGAAAGCTCCATTCAATGCATACTAAATTGTTGATTCTGCTATAACTTCAAGAGGTAAACCCATAAGGACAATGTGTATCGGAATTGCTAGCATATCTAAGAAACTCTCATATCACCCCACTTCCTTAACACCCTATTTGAATACACAATACTTATATACAAATATATAAGGGTGAGCATAATATGAAATAATAAGGAAGTTGAAAGCACTATTATTTGTGTGGGAAGTACAAGTAAACACATTGGGGCTATGGACGCTCACTGACAATAGGGAAATTCTTGTATGATACCAAGGCAAATTTTTTGGGGCCATGGACGCTCGTTGGTAGCGAGGCAAGCCTGTAAAAGAGATATGATGAACAAACATTGACAAATAGTCAATTACAAAAGGTCCCTTTGTGGTGTTATACCCAAGGAAGGAATATGTGGGTATTATCTTAAATCAATTAAACTCGTATATTGGCTTGAAAAGAATGCTTAGAAGAGTCCTTAGAAGTTGTTATTAAATGTTTATATCTTTCAAAAGAAACACTTAGTGATGCGGAACCCATGGTACATGTAGAAACTACATTTTCTTAAATACTTTATCTTTAATATCCTAATGTAATATCTGAGTTCTCTGAAGGACGTAGATAATCAATTCATCCCATTGTGTTTCCATTTGTTGTGCCTGCAACAAATCCCATTAAATTTTCTTGTTTTAGGGAAATAAATTTCCTGCCCCCCCACAAAATTTCTACATAAGCTATGCAAGAAAAGAGTATTTCCTCAGGTTGAGCAATACTCAGTTATTTATAGAAGATGGTGTTTTTCGCTTATTCACTTGTGATCTCCTATTTCATTTTCTCAATTTCATGACGTTGAATTATTTGAAGAATGGTCATGTCATTTGATCCATATTTATCCCATATTTACTTCAAATTCATTTGTTTTCGGCTTATCCCCAAATCAGGTTCATGCTCATGCACCTGTTGATTTTGCATCAACTCCCTATCTGCAAGCCTACCAAACTTGCCTATTTGGGAATTCTCATTCAGAAATAATATTTGTCAAACACTTGGCTTAGGTTGATGGACAGTTGGTCTAGACTGTTGGTTTTCATTGATGTCAACCCTTGGAGAGTGATATTGTAGATTGATGTCAACCCTTGGAGAAGTCTGGTAGCACAAAGGCATGGGTAAGGGACACGAGTCTGTTTGAGGTATCAAGGCATGAAGATCAGTGAATTTATAGGTAAGACTATTCTAGATGGATATTATATGTCATGTCATTTCTGGTGATATGTGGAACATCACATAACCCCTCACGGTTAGAGATTTATGGCCATATGAAGTTGGAGAACCCTCATGAGTTATCTAGAAGCCCCTAGAAGGTCAAAGAAGTCAATTATTCTAAAATCTCCTAGAAGAAGTGTACTAGTCAAATTGATGGTAACTAGGAGTTAATCATGGGTATAGTTGTTGCATTAAGAAAATAATTAAAAAGAAATTAGTTGCAACAAGAAGTTGTGAGTTTGGTAACTATGGTAAAGTAGTTGTGATTAGAAGATTGAATAGTCAAAGTGGTTGACCAAGAAATAAATCAAATAATAAAGTGGTTGCAACAAGAAGTTAGTTAAAACCAATTTTTATTTAGCACATGTAACAAACAAGAATTTAATTAATGTTATAACATAACGTATATGATGATTGAGAATGTGATGGTTAACCTAGAACCCTCCATGATTGAAGGAGAAGTAGTGGTTGAAGAGGAACCTCACTAGATGGTTGCAACTGAGGAAGGAGGCTCCAACACGATATCTGGAAAGAGAGAACCAGTCATTCGAGGTCGGATCAAAGCCAAGGAGAGACCGTGGGTGTAGCAAGAGATGAACCCTAGGTTTCGTCGCTACTTGGATCTAAATTACGGGTGCCAATAAGTAATCAGAAAATTCAGGGATCTTCATCCCTCAGGGATCTTCATCCCTCACTCTGTTACAGGAATTGAGTTAAGAGTGATGCAAGATCGAGGCTTCATTCTGAGTATCACGCTGAGGCAAGATCTAATACTATGGCAGGATTCCCTCTTTTTGTAAATACCATCATCGGATCTTCTCTCTACATGCATGCTTAGGATTCGGACTTTGTTTTTGAGCTCAAAACCCAAGTCCACCAGGCTACAGGTATTCCGCCTTTATTTCAACGACTAATCTTTGAGGGACGACAACTTATGATGGCTCTCTGCTATGGGCTTATGGGAATCTAAAGAACGCAAGAATTTCTCTCACTTATCATATGTGTGGAGGAGCACCATCCTCCACTCATCCAAGCTCTTACAAGAACACCGTGAAAACAGGGATTTCCTCTCCTTCGTGGTCCAAGGCTGAAACTTCCGGAGCAAAGGATCTTTTTGGCTCTGCCTTCATTGTGGAGTATTCTACAGAACCTCCAACATCATAAGTTGAAGATCCCAATGTTTATGGCTCTACTTTTATCTACCAGGAAAAATCCCTCATTTGTCGCTTCAACGGACTATGGCCCTCGGCCACTGCGCTAAGAGAATGGGTAAACAAGACCTGGTTGTCAGGTCATGAGTTGTTCTTTTTCTCCAAAGGATTCTTCATTGTCAACTTTTCCACAAAAGCAGACTGCCAATGCATGTTAGAACAAGGTCCATGGTTCTGGAGCAGATCTGGTCTTTCCATGCAGAGATGGTCCTTGACTTCAACTCCTTTACTATGACTACCATGACTACACCGGTTTGGGTAAGACTCCCCAATTTACCTCCACATTTTTATACTCCAGCTTTTTTACCTACCCTAGGCAATGTGTTGGGTAGGTTTATCAAGATTGCAACATACCGGATAACGAAAGGCTTCATCACTTTCGCCTGCATATGCATTGAAATTGACCTCAGCCAAGGGCTTCTGGATAGGATTCTTATAGATTGGACTGAGGATGATCCTTACATTCAGATGGTCGATTATGAAAACACCGCCTTCATGTGTCACTCCTGTAAGAAAACATGGCTCCTCTAGGCAACTTGTCCTTTATCCCCAACCCCATCCTCATCCCCTGGAGCACGGAAAAGAGATAATGGCTTGCAAGACCCTGAAAATCTCAAAAGACACTCGAACTCTTCATCTAACAACAAGAAGCATCACAAAGATGCCCCAACTCCTCCACCTTCTACAACACCACCATAGTCTCCAAAAAATGCACAACAGCCAACTACAGACCAAAAACACCAGCCTTCGACTTAAGAAAAAAATCGTGAAGCTTCAGAAATCTTGATTTTGATTCCCGCAGTTTAGCCTTTGCATCCCCCCTTGAAAAGTATGAATCGAATGACATAATCATGGCCACAAACCCACTCTCAAGGACTCAGAAACGTCCTCATGAATCAAATAATTCAAACAGTGACATAGAAGCACCCTTAGCTTCAACAACTCAAGATTCTGGCATTTCCTCAGACCATCTGGATTTGGTGGCGAAGATTGTTAAGCCTATTAGTTCCTCTGGTTGGATTGATATTCGTAAGAAAAAAGGAAGAAAGGATCCTCTCCGCCCAACACAATGATTCGGTCCTTTCTCCTTATATTGTAATCTTTCATCTTGATATGCCCATGCACTTCTTGTGGCTCTCTTTTAGCATAGGCTAGTCTCTAGTGTTCCCTTGTTCACTTTCTGGGGGGTCTTTTACTATCGACAAGTCGATGCATCACTTTGCATTTTTTCCTAGATTGAATAGAAGGATTCTCATCTAGTTTATTTACAAAAAAAAAAAAAAAATTAGTTAAGGGAAAATAAGTTATGAATTGACTAATTATAGAAAAGTTAGTTGCAACAAGAAGTTGTGAGTAAAGATAAACTATTTAAATAATAAAATAGTCAAAGTGGTTGCAAAGAGAATTTTTTTAAATAATAAAGTAGTCAAAGTGGTTGCAAAGAGAAATTATTTAAATAATAAAGTGGTTGCAACAAGAAGTGGTGAGTTTACCAATTATGGATAAGTCAAAGTGGTTGCCAAAGAAATTAATTAAATAATAAAGTTAGTTGCAACTAGAAATGAAGACTTTACTATTTGTAGCAAAGTGAGTTAGAAGCGGAAAAGTGGTTAGAAGTGGGTTAGCCCTAAAAGAAGGAAAGTGGGTTAAGTTGGTTAGAAGGTAACCCCTTGAGGAAGCTACATGGAAGTATAAATCAGAGAGAAAGGCTCTCCCATTAACATCTATTGAATATCATTGAATATCTATTTTGTGAAAGGTTATTTGGGCAGGTATTATTGATACAAAAAAAGTGCAGTAGAAAAATCACGGTAGGAAAAGTGTGGGAGAAAAATCGCGACAAGAAAAGTGCGCCAGAAAAATCACGGTAGAAAACTTGCGGCATAAAAAGTGCGGCAAAAAAATAGTGGCAAGAAAAGTGCGGTAGAAAAATCACTGCAGGAAAAGTGCGACAGAAAAATTGCGGCAAGAAAAGTGCGGTAGAAAAATCGCGGCAACAGATTTAGGGCAAAAAAACTACTGCAGCAGAATGCTACAAGAAGAAAAAGGTATGGTTTTCATATGTGTAGTGTTAAATCTATGAATTTGGTTGAGGGTTTTCCTTGTAAATCTGTTGGATTCCCTCTTGGAAGTTTAAGGCTTATTGTAGAGTTGATCTGAGGCAGATCTACTAAAGCTTAGTATTGGTTCATGTTTAAGGGCTTTTGGTTGAGTTATGTTGCTGAATTTATTGGTACTAGAGGTTGTATAACAGTGAGGTTGTGGCACATAGTTGATGTGAGGATTTATGGTATTTTATTTATGGAGAGTGCGGTGCATTGCTAGAGGTATCTTGTTAGTTAGATTGGAGTATGTTATTGGTATATGGTAGAGGTATATGATTGGGTACATGGGTGAGATACATACTTGAAGTACATTGTGATCTTGATACATCTTGTTGAGGCATAGTTTGGTTTGTTGGTGATACATGATTGGTACATGTTGTTGGTTATATTTATATAGTGTTGATGTTCATGGTTGATGTACATGATTGATGTGCATTGTTGGCACATTGTTTGAGTGATATTCTTATGATTTTGTGTGTGAGATCTATGTTATCATATCTGATATATTGAGGAGAGTAATGGTACATGTTGTTGGTGTCTTTAGTTTTGTTGGTATAGGAAAGGAACAGGTACAAGTTGGTTACAAGACAGTGGCACAAGTTGATTACAGGTCAGTGGCATAGATTGGTACAGGTTTACAGCAATATATCTCACAGTGACATTGGTTCCATCATTCTACTTATATTCAGGGTGGTTGGATGGGGCAAAGATAGGTGGTTGTAGCCAGAGAACATAGGGGATTGTAGCCTCCTTATGGTTGTATCCATATAATTGGAAAGTTGGAGCTTCCCTCATATTGTAGCCCGAGAAACTAGGGGGTTGGAGCCTCCTTCCAATTGTAGTTGGAGAATTGGAATTTGGTGCTTCCTTGAATGTAATTCTTTATATATAAGAAAATCAATTTGTCGTTTTCTCCCGCATTGGGTTTCCACGTAAGTATTGGTGTATTGTGCATTGTGTGGATGTGTTTTTTATTGTTTATTATGCACTGATGAAGGTTAATTTTATGATACAGTAAGATATTAAGGATCAACATATGAACATGGTTTAATAAGTAAAATAATATACAATGTGGTTTAAAGGATTAATAATTGGTATAATT
>SNQJ01S0125481.1:12856-34241 GCA_010110895.2 Picea sitchensis | reverse complement strand
TAGCAGAGTGACAGTGGACAAGGAGCAGGTAGCTTCGGAGGTTGTGCAGATTCAGAAGGAGTCCGACTTCGGAGGGCTTAGTAAGCTCAGAGGGAGAGTCAGCAATTCAGAGGGAGTCTACCTTCAGGTCCAAATGGAAGAGAGGCATCTTCCAAGACTGTCAGGTAGGTGTCATGGGTGGAGATGGCCAGGCAGGAAGCTCAGAAGCAGGAGGCTTCTAGGAGCAAGGTGTCTTCCACGAAGGGATCATGCTAGACAACATGATTTGCTTCAATGACAGAGGGAGTAGCCAATTAGTTGGATTGGAGAGTTGCTGTGGTAGCGGATCTAGTGTGGGAGACAAAAATGATTCTAGGTGATCGTGGAGTGTGGTGAGAATACCTTTCTCGCTAAGAGGGAGTGTTGATGTTTTGTAGTTTTGGGCAAGTATTCTCACATGACCCTAGGTGTTGGGCATGTGGGAACTGTCGTGGGCACCACACCACACTTTCGGTTTGGTGAAAACCCCCTTGTATTTTGAACTGGTTGCTTGGGGTCTTGGTGATGGGTTGTGTGGGTTTGTGATGAGGCTTCACACCCACATGTATGCCTAATTTGATGTTGACTTTGTGGAGGGGTTTCTATGATGACCCCTAAGACATGTATATATAGGAGAGAGGTCATTTTGACATTTCATTAGAGTGGAGTGCTATAATGGAGTTAGCATAAGTGAGTAAACACTTGTGCTAGGAGCCATGGTGATTTTGTAGCCATGAGAGGCGGTTCTGTAGCACTACAGGTAGTGACGGTTTTGCAACGCTATAGGAAGTGACGGTTCTGCAACGCTACCGAAAGCGACGTTTCTGCAACTGCATGTGACAGTTCGGTAGCTACAAGAAGTGACATTCTTGCAATAGTTTGGTAGCTATAGGAAGTGGCGGTTCTACAACAAATTTTGCCAAGGTTGTTTTGCTGATTTGTGATTTTCATAGGACAAGTTTGAACTCATATTTTGGTGAATTATTGTGTCCGCTATGTTAGTTGGGAGGGCTGGTTTTTGCCCTCAGTGTTTATGAAATTAACAAAGTTACAAACAAAAATTTGTGTAGAAATTTAATGACAAAATCAACATGCACTATATTTTGTCATAAACTTAGGAACCTAGAGATAACTGTCATCTATGAACTCTGAAATGTATAAACCCACATTCAGAAAATATCATGAGCAAAAGTACACATTGCCAAACACTTTTGCAGCGGAATAAACACAATGAACAATAATCACACATCCATGTAATACTTAGAAATTTAGGCAACCTGCTAGGGAAAACCCCAATGTGGGGAAACCCAAAGAGAGAGATTTTATTAGCTTCAGTAAAGTATATCAACAAGAAGTTACAATTTCCAGCAAGAGAATACCTCTTACAACACTCAATAATCCCACAATAATCTGCCTAGAAACCCATGCCAAATCCGTACTGCTGTACGACCTTCCTTTGCAGGACAACACCTCGAAAAATGTGCCAAACGGCAACTGTATGGACAGAACTGTACGACCCCTTCTGTAGCAAGAAACACTCTAAACAACCTTGAAATTCGTCCCCACAATCTGCCTCGAAATCTGTGCCCTCTTCCTTGTTGTACGGACTGTACGGATCTGTACAGTACGACCTCACGACAATAAATATGAACCTCTTCTAAACATAAATTTTCCTTGGGAAATGTGCCCAAGCTCTCTTGGGAAATGCGCCCAGCTTGCTGCCCCCTCCTCTCCTCAAAGCTCTCTCTGAAATTTGTCAATGTCCTCTTCTCATTGTATCTTGCACACTACCCGATGCATTCTCTTATAATTCGAAAATGACCTTTCACCTTCCAAGTGTCTTTTCACCTTCCCCATCCCTAAATCCAAAGGCCAAGATCTAATCTTGCCTTTACATGATGAAGGGACATGATTCATTGCCTCCAAAATAAATCACTTAAAATATTAAAGTACAATTTCACTTTATAACATAAGTGCACTTTATGAAATAAAGTCACTTTAATATTAGAAGGTACACTTCATTAAAAGGTCATTTACATAAAAGAACCACTTTCTTACAACTTTATAAAAACCCATTAAAAGTCAAGTGTCTAGTAGTGCAAATATAGGGGTACTTCTCCATACAAGAAAAATATGCGGAGTACCTCCCAAACTATAAAAGCTAACATTCCCTCATAGTGAGGGATGTACTCGCTGCTATCACCATCATCCGGTCCCATCACACTGTTTGCAGTAGGAGCTCCCTCTGAACCTGGAGCCATCCTCAACACATGCACAAAACTCGAACCAAAAGACCTCCTTACAACCGCTCTGAACCCTGAGCTCCTAGGAGAATCCACTCCACCCTGAGCATCTGTTTGATCACACCAACTGAGCCTTTTGTCGGTGGTCAGAAGAGACTCCCTCTCTTCTCTCAGAATGCAAGATTGAATCCTTGGGCCCACTGCAGACTTAGGAGCCTCCTGCTCCTCATCCGATGTTGAATTATAACCTGAAGGTTGTCCTTGCAACATGTACAATCTGTCCACTCGATCACCAAGCAACTGTGGTTCAACCGGGTTCGCTCCCTCCCTGCAGATAAATACATGTCCCCTCTTGAACAATGTACAATATCCAACATCCTCCAAGGCCGAGAGTGAGAGCAAGTTAACCTTCAACCCTGGAACAAAGAGAACTCCATCAACCTCCAGGAGTCCCCCATACTTGAGTCAGAATCTAACCCTTCCAACTCCACATACAATTCGTGCTATACCTCCTTCACTCTCTACCAGCTCGTCAGGACCCGTCTCTGTGATAATAAGGAATACTCGCCAGATTCTCGTCATGTGACAAGAGGCTCCACTCCCAACAATCCATCTGTTATCACCCTCGTATCCTCCACTACCGACACTGGATACTAGAGTAACCAAAAAAAATTCCATATCAAACTTGGATGAAAAGTCCTCCATAGATGTTGTGGCCAATGTATCGAGCCCCTCCTGTTCCTTCTCCTTCTTCTTCCTCTCAGGACACTGAGAAGCAAGGTGCCCCGACTTGTTACAAAAGTAACATCTGACTTTACTCAAGTCCCTCCTGGAATTTCCTTTCTTCTTCCCCTTTCCCTTTGCAACAAGAGCAACATTCTCTTCATCAACTCCATCTCCCTTTTGTTCACTGTTCTGAGAGCCTTCCCGGATCTCCTCCTTAGTGAAATCGTCCCACTGTCTGTTCCAATCTGGAAGATGCTCACGACCCACCACACACTTTACAAAGACTTCCCATTCCTTGGTGAAGCCTTTCAAGGCTATCCTCACCAGCTCTGAATCCGAAATGACCTCCCCAACTGTATCCAACTCATCTTTCACTTGAGCTACCCGGGTAAGATAAGAAGCCACACTCTCACCTTTACCCATCTTAGTATCATGCAATTTATCCTTTAAGGCCATCTTTCGGTTTTCATTCTTCGGCTCGTACAAGTCTTTTAGTGCATCCCACATGTCTTTGGCTGTCTTCTTCTCAACCAAGTGTGGGATAAGGTGGTCCTTCACCCCATCCATAAGAGCTTTGGCCTCCTTTACCTCATGTAAATCCAAAGCTATAGGGTCTGTTGACAGAACAAGAACTATGGTGCTGACAAAGCTCAAAATTTTGTTCTCCCTGAGAATAGCCGACATCCTGACTTTCCATTGCAAATAGTTGGAAATCGCATCCAAACGGTCCTCATACCTGATACAAACAAACCATCTCCCTGTCAACTGTTCAATGGAAAACAAAGAATCAAGTTGCCCCCTTTCAAATCTGGCCCAAAAATAACACTGCTCACTGTGACTCAGAGCCCAAGCTCTGATACCATGTAGAAATTTAATGACAAAATCAACATGCACTATATTCTGTCACACACTTAGCAGCCTAGAGATAATTGTCATCTATGAACTCTAAAATGTATAAACCCACATTCAAAAAATATCATGAGCAAAAATACGTATTGCCAAACACTTTTGCAGCGGAATAAACACAATGATCATCAATCACATATCCATGTAATACTCAGAAATTTAGGCAACCAGCCAGGGAAAACCCTAATGTGGGGAAACCCAAAGAGACTGAGAGATTTTATTAGCTTTAGGAAAGTATATTAGCAACAAGTTACAATTTCCAACAAGAGAATACCTCTTACAACACCCAACAGTCCCACAATAATCTGCCTAGAAACCCATGCCAAATCCGTATTGCTGTACAACCTTCTTTTGCAGAACAAAACCTCGAAAACGTGCCAAACAACAGCTGTATGGACAGAACTAGACGACCCCTTCTGCAGCAAGAAACACTCCAAACAACCTTGAAATTCATGCCCACAAGATGCATCGAAATTTGTGCCCTCTTCCTTGTTGTACGGACTGTACGGATCTGTACAATACGACCTCCTCACAACAATAAATATCAGCCTCTTCTAGACATAAAATTTACTTGGGAAATGTGCCCAAGCTCTCTTGGGAAATGCGCCCAGCTTGCTGCCCTTTCCTCTCATCAAATCTCTCTTTGAAATCTCTCAATCTCCTCTTCTCATTGTTTCTTGCACACTACCCAATGCATTCTCTTATAATTTGAAAATGACCTTTCACCTTCCAAGTGTCTTTTCACCTTCCCCATCCCTAAGTCCAAGGGCCAAGATCTAATCTTGTCGTTACATGATCAAGGGACATGATTCATTCCCTCCAAAATAAATCACTTAACATATTAAAGTTCAATTTCACTTTATAAGCATGAAGTTCGTTCCATTTTATCCTTTTACTTAAACCATAACAAATTATGTTGCAGCAACCAAGAGCAAAAGAAGAAACACCATGCACAAGAACACAAGAAGTATCTTGGGAAACCTTTCTCAACAAGGGAAGAAAACCCATCCAAATCCTTTGCTATATTCTTCAAGAGAAAGACCTTCACCACCAAGAAAACCTAGCACACAAAATGGTGCTTGCAAACCCTAGAAGACTAGCGCCCAAGGGAGGTGCGCACTTTTCCCAAGAAGAAGTACTTGCTGAAATTTCCAAACTCACACACAAGATATGATTTCTCAATGGGGAGTTTAGCTTTACTTATATTAGACTTGACCTGTCAACATAAGTGTCTATTGGCACAACAGGGCCAACCTCTCTATCTCATAATATAATTAATATTAAATGGATTAATTATCTTTTACATTAATTATCAATTACATGAAGGTGGGGGCGACCTGTACCCTTTACATTACAATTAGGGTTACAGGCAGGTCTGACTCTTGAACAATATAGCAAGGGATCTCATACACCCACTAGTGCTCAACCACTAGGGGCACATCCATAGGGATGGCCATACCTCTATCTCACTGCATTATATAGGAGAACCACTCTCACTAGTGCTCAACCACTATGATCACGTTCACCTGTGCATTGGAGATATAAAATTGTTGCTTTGGGAAATGTGAAATTTCGTGATTTTGAAGTTGTTCCCAGTGGAATCAAATATATGCTATAAATGCTTGCTTAAACCACTAGGGAGTTTCATTTCTCCAAGTATTTCTTGCTGCTGTTACAAATTTAACCTACAACCATTAGGGCTGCAGAAAACCCTAACCAAACTCTTCAATAACTCCTAATTTAACTGCTGAAAATTGCCTAAAATCTGTTCACATAATCTACTAAGTACAACACATCTTTTGGCAAGTTTTGAACAAGTTTTACTGGTTAAATCTCTTTCTGTAATAACAAGTTTGTTACAGCCATAAGACTGATAAATATCACTGCAGTTCGCTTTTTATGACATCCTTGCTTTTGTGCTAAATTCTTGTTCTATCATGGTTGAGCTAAACTAGTTTTTACTAGCTTGTCTCATGCTTATTCAATTGGACTTTTAACACTTATATTGCGGCCCTTATAATCTTTTATGTGCTGATATATATCATTGATTATTGCTGCAATTAGGGACAACAAGCTTAACTTGTTTGTCCACCTAACATTACTATATGCAAGTGCGGCTTTTCTTGTGTTTCAGGCAGGTACAAACAACCTTTGCAGGCATCCAAAGACTTGGCAACCTTAAACCACCCAGAGACGAGTCATGAAAGCCATTTTTTCTCTTCCATCATTGACCTTTAGGGTGGTACTTCTCTTCTTTCCCTTCCATCCTTATCAATCCCCCTAGGGTCACTGGGATTGCCTCCCTAGAGTGACCTAGTCACCCTCGAAGTGTGGGACCTATATCGAGGTGACATTGGGTATAGTGTCCCTTAGTTGTTGCCATTTTGGTGGTTGGGTCAGGCTTTGTCCAACCCACAACTTGTGTGATAACACTGTAGATGTAGATCGTGCAAGCCAAGATGTTCTGGAGATACCCCTTAGTTAGAGGGCTTTGCCCAACTTACAACTTGCGCGATAACACTGTAGATGTAGATCGTGCAGGCCAAGATGTTCTGGAGATACCCTTAGTTAGATTATTCTTGGAGGAGTCAAACAGACGGCCTTTATTTATTTCCCACCATTGATACTCTTTGTTCAGGTTCAACAGTTGTTTCAGGAGTCTATATCTTCAGCCTTAGAGGCTTTTCTCATCAATGGTTTGCAATCAAATTCCCAGTTTTTTCCAATTTCCAGAATACAGAGTCTGTCCAAATCAGACCCCTATTTCCCAGAACTTTTCACAGCTGCTTTGTTATTTTCTTGTCTTGCAGGTGAGTGCTATGTTCTGAGTTGTTTTAGACAGATCGGACTGCTTCATAAGTACAAAAGACTTCAGAAGAACTGCGCTTCAGATTTGAACTGTGTGCTGGTTGATTAACAGTCCTCTTGTAGCTACCTTTGATCACACACCATGTTCCTCCTAGCACTTTCGTAAAACAATCTTAGACACTTCCTTAATGCAGAAAACATATCTGCTAGTGAATGAACAATAAAAACGACCCCAACTTGTATATAAGTACTGATTTTTCATGAAATATAGATGAGTCGGCCCTAATGTTTTTTCTTGGGCAGGTCGGCCCTAGTTTGATAAGAGACTCCATTTATGAATCAATTCGGCTGAAACAGATTCAAATTGGTGCTCTTTAGTGTGTCAACCCTTACCCTTTCCAGCCTAGACTGCAATGATCTACATGTCTGCAATGATCTGAAGATGAGGCCTAGGATGCAGAACTCTTGTTTTTTCTGGGATGTATACATCTTCCAACAAGGGTGCTCCGTTTAATGGTCACAACATGGTTGCTACCAAAGAGGCCAGGACACCTTTCAAATTTGATAGTCTGTGTGAAATAGCTCAAAGACTATCGGCCCCTTTTTGAGATGATGAATCAGCCTCATTGCACCTTTATATCTGTAGTAGATATACCCAATAGTTCTGAAAACTATGCCTGGGCTGCTGACCTCTATAGGGTACCTTCTGGGCATGATTTTGAGAGACAGTAGGTTGACAAGTCCTGATTGCTTTACTGGTCACAAACAGCAAGACTTAACGGTTCAAACCACTCTTCTCAGACCTTGTTCCATGGATCTTGACAAACTTTTAAAGCTCATTCTGGTGTTGGAAATTGGAAGTGAAGGACTGACCAAAGTTTCAAGGATCCAGGCTAATATGCCCTCATTGCTGGCTGTTTTAGGCACTTGAAGTGGGTTTTAAATATATTCTTACAGCTAACAACATTCCTCTTTGCCAAAAATAGACATGGATGATCCTCCTTTGATATTGCATTTATGATTGACAAACATCTCAATGTTGTGCAATATGTTACAATGCCCATGGCTTTGGGCGACAACTCTTAAGGCAAATGACTTCTCTAGATCTCTGAATACGTGTTAATTGGCCTCCAAATATGCAGCCAGAGTTGTTATATCTGCTGTAATGTGCTCCAGAGGCTAAAATAGCCTTAACAATGTTATTTTTTACTGCATCTTAGATCTGGTCTAATATTTCTACAGTTATGCACAATTACTCAATTCAAACTGCAAGCATAAACACACTAAGATGCCTAACTTTAACACAGCGGAACACAAGTATACAATCTTAAAATCAATCTTCTTTATGCTGAGAATTAGTGGGCTCCCATACCAGGGATACTGGCCCAACTCCTTTACAAAAATGTACTAAAAAACACTTACAGCAATACTGCTGTCCAAAAGCCACTGGAACAGTCCTCAAACTGCCCTTAAGTCTGCCCTCAGAATCCGCTCAGAAGCTGCTTCAAAGCTCAGCTAACTCATCCCTATTTCCTGTGTTTGGGATGACTGTTCCAGCCCCTTAAAGGCTGCCTCAAGGCTGCTGCTTTACTGGCTGTAACAGCCCCTTTCTCTGCAGCAATAATGGCTGTAACAGCCCTCTTTCTCACACCTGTAATAGCCTCTTTTGCAGCTCTTAGACAGTCCAGCAGGCCTGTAATTATCCACAGAACTGTGGCTACTCTTCCTTAACAGACTGAGCCCTCCTACAGGCCTGTAGCTTCCTTTCTTGGAAGGTCGAGTCCTCTAAAAGAGCCCTAGCTCCTTGCTGCTGTCATTTCCCACTAGGCCAAGCCTCCCAAACTTGCTGTTTGTCTCTTCTAGGACAGGCCGAGATATTTCTAGGCTGTGGCTGCCTCTCCTAGGCAGGCCGAGCCTCTTCTCTCTGCCGCTAGCCTCACTCGGCCCTCTTCTCCAGCAAGGTACCTGCCCAAACAAGACAAAGACACAACAGTCTGAGGCCTAGCGGCCTCTATCCATATGTGGACTGCAGTCACCACACCTGACTGAAATTTCCAAGCTCCTTTTGTCTCCACGTGTGTTTGTCACAATGACTTGGATTCTTATTTATACATGCCCAAGGGTTGTGTGTCAAAGAGTCTCTTCACAAGTCATCTCACATGTAGGCTCTATGTTGGTGTGAAGCCCCATCACAAACCCCCAAAGCTCACCAAAAAGCCCATGAGGCCCCGACCTCATTTCTAGGCCGATTTTGACGAAACGAAAGGCTAAATTGATGCCAACGAAATTTCCCACAAGCCTGGCACGGCTTCTAGTGGGAATACCTCCTGAAGCTACAAAAACAACAAACAAATCTGAGAGACAAAGTTGTGGTGTTAGCTTCTGCTTCCACGTATCATTTCCAGGACATATGGTGTTTGGTCACCAGGTTGAATTGTTTCATTGGAACTGGCAGCAACCTCACATGCAATACTGTAAGTATATTACAGTGACAGAATATCAAGTCCAGTGTTTTTGTGCTGGCAAAATTAGTGGGTCAGTCCATTAATGCTTTCAATTTATGGTTGACTGTTCTTGCCCACACAAGTATCACTCTATAGTCTACTTATCTACTTCTAGTATCTACTTCAAGATAGGTGCCTTTCAAGAAATTTTAACACATGGAAGACTATAGAGAAAAAAATAGTAACATATGTCTTTCTCCTAGGGTTTCAAGCAAGCAATTTCATAATCTTAGACATGAAACAAACAAAATTAACCATAACCATTCATTCACAATAAAAAAAATGCAGATTTTCCACTTACTTCACCAAGAATAATCAAGCAAAAAACCCTAGTTGAAGATCCTCCACATGAAAAATTGCCAAAGTACACCAAGAAATGCCTCCTCCAAGAAGTGCACACCAGTGAATTTCAGCCAATAAACCTTAAAGAAGGCTGATTTCAGACCACCACTTGTGTGATGAGTGAATAATGAAAAAAATATTTTTCATTATTTTTTTAGGTCATAAAAGGCCGACATGACCAATTTACATCAAAAATCTAGTTTTTACATAAAATCAATAATTAAAACCCTAATTTCACTTTAGAGATGACGTCATGCCCTTCTAGGGTGACGTTAGACCCCCAACATGGAACACTAGGCCTCAGATGCAAAACGCTAGGCCTCCAGAGGCCTCAAATGCTACCACACGTGCCAACTAGCACCAAACTGTCCTCATAAATGCCAAACCCTAACTGGATGACGTCAAGGGTCTAAGATGATGACGTCAGGGGCCTTCAAGGGCCAATGTCATGGTGGAAGGGCAAGACCCCCCTAGGTCTAGGCCTGCCGGAGTGTCTCGAGGGAAACGTCCTTCTTCCTTCTTGGTGCCATCCTTTGGTGTCTCTCTGCCCTTGGTTGGGGTCACAACATCCATTTGTTGGGTTTTCAACGCCATGGAGGTCCGAGCTAATCATCTCCCTGTTAGCTTTTTAGTTCGGTAGTACTCCGCATGTTTTGTCTTGTATGCGGATGCTACCTTAATATTTACACTACCAAACACTTAACTTTGTAATGAGTTTTTATAAAGTTGTTTTAAGTGGTTCTTTTATTAAACTGATTTTTTAATAAAGTGTACCTTCTAATTTTAAAGTGACTTTATTTTCATAAAGCATTTATGTAATAAAGTGAAATCATTTTAATATTTCAAGTGATTCATGTTGGAGGGAATGGATCATGACCCTTGATTTTGAAAAAGGCAAGATCTAATCTTGGCCTTTGGATTTAGGGTTGGGGAAGGTGAAAAGACACTTTGGAGGGAAAATGTCATTTTCAGATCTATAAAAGAATGCATTGGGTAGTGTGCAAGACATGTTGAGAAGACATCGGGAGGAGATTGAGAGAGATTTTCTGAGTATGCTTGAGAGAGGAAAGTGAGCAGCAAAGAGGGCACATTTTCCAAGGAAGGAGGGCATAAATCTCAAGAAAAATTTTCTGTGAGTTTTGGGCGGAATTATTTTTCTGCTGTGGGAGGCCGTACTGTACGATCCGTACAGTCCATACGATTCCATACAATCCGTACGGATTTGGCACGGAAATCGAGGCAGTTTTGGATGTGATTTTCGAGGCGGATTTCAGATTTCTGTTCGCTGTTTCTGGGCTGTACAGAACAATTTGTACAACTGACTGTTGGCACAGAAAATGAGGTATGAAGGAGACCGTACAATAGTACAGATTTGGGACTTTTTTCGAGACAATTTTTGGGACTGTTCTTTGTGGCTGTGAGGTATTTCCCTTGGCTGGAAATGTGATATTTTGTTGCTGTTAAGTACTTTCCTGAAGCTGAATAATAGATCTCTCTCTCTCTCGTTGGGTTTCTCCACATTGGGGTTTTCCCTGGCATTTGCCTAAATTTCTAAGTGTTATGGGTTGCTGTCCGCTGTGTTATTTCCACTGCTTATGGTAATTTCTGAATGTGGGTTTAAGACATTTATGAAATTTATGAAAACAATTATCTCTAGGTTGCTAAGTGTATGACATAAATTTCATTTGCTGATTTTTGTCATTAAAAATCTACACTCCCCATATGTACATGTCCACCGGGCATTGTCCTGTAGCAGCAACAAGTACGTCCTCCATGGGCTCATACGTCACAGGGATCATAGCAATGTCAATCACATCCAATAATCAAATTACCCAAACATGTGCATCAAACCCCCCTTTACCTTGACAAATACTCAAAGACGTTATGCAGTTTAACAAGTCAGGTTTGGAGAGGGTCTCGGGATGTCCTATTGGGCTAATCTTCCTCAAGTTTGGGGTGTTTCCTAGGTGAAGACCAATCTAGGTTATGTAAGTGTATGAAATGGTGCAGGGGGAATGTTTGGGTAAAGAGTGCAGTGATAACAGGTAAATGTAGGTCTCGCCTGTGGGTGCCTTAGTAGAGGGCGAGCTGCACCTTGTCATGGATGCTATTGTTTCCTAGCCCATTCAATGCCTTTTATTCTTTGTCTTATTGGTTTTTCTTTTCAAGAGAATAGCTGGGGGACATTGTCCTGGCGTGGTGATAGCGTTACCCACAAGCACTTCACGGAAATGAGAAGGTTGGTTCGTGATGAAACCCCATTTCTCTTGGCTATGCCACCAAGAGCCACTACCTTGGTTTGGTGACTAGATAGATGGTAGTGTCATACCGCTACATGCCCATGGACCTAATAGGTCGGCTCATGATGATACCTCCCATCCACCAACTAGACCTTGAGTTTTATTTTATCTTACAGGTCCTCTTTTCTTACTGAGAAGCCTTTTATTTCTTTCTTGGGAATCCCTGGGCGAAGCATCTGAAAGGTTTTATCTTTGGCTTTTAACTTTTGCCAGCTACTTTTACTCTCTAGGCCTTTAGCCCCTTCTTCCCACAAGGCAAGCTACAACCCTTACTAGTGTGGCAAACCCAATCCCCGAACAAAGGTGGGGAAGATGAGAGGGATAATGAAGAAAAATGGTAAGTATGGAAGGAATGGACAATGACCTTTCATAGACCCACCCAGTGGCAACTCATTCTAAAGGGAACCAACTTACTAGGGCATTATGTCACTCCCCCAGGTATGAACAAGAGCACAATTTCCAAGCAAACGTTATGAAATAAAGGGGAGTTCAGTGCGACACATTCAAATGCTTCGAAAATCAGAGTGACACATACCATGATACCCAGACTCATTACCTCATGGAGCAAGACACACTGCTACTTCAGGACCAATCAAGTGGGATGGACGTTGTGACTGCTGATAGATGGGATGCACTGAAGAAAAGATGGGCCCTCCGGGGCCAAGCACAAGTCGTCTGGCTCTCGGTACTCCATGTCTAGGACCTGTGGGCCTTGAGACATAATATCCTTAGTTATCCCTAGGATAGGGGATAACAAGGTGCATATAGAATTGCTGTTTGAGCTCTTTATCTTGCCTTGAAAACCCTTTTCTAGCTCAAAATATTATCTTGCAGTAGTATAGATCATTTTAGGGGTTTGATAGGTGCAAGTTTGTTTTCTATCTTCTCTATGCAAGTAACCACACCGCTAGCACCAAAAGTAAGCTGATCTAAAAACATTTTTTATAACCATCAACACCATATCATGGCACTAAGAAGCACTACCAATCATTTGAGCATCATGAAGAGAAGACCATGCATTAAAGTAATCTACCACACAAGCTACTGAAGCATCCAAGACCATGATCCACTAAGGAGGACCACCAACATAGCATCTAAGAGCATGTCACTAAGCATCAAATGTATCCATCTAAGCATAAACCAAGGCAGTCAACCATCTAGCACCATCTCAACCAAAAAAAAAATAGAAGCTTACCAATCCTTTGAGCATCATGAAGAGAAGACCATGCATCATAGTAATGTACCACACAAGCTATTGAAGCATCCGAGACCATGATCCACTAAGGAGGACCACCAACATAGCATCTATGAGCTTGTCACTAAGCATCAAATGTATCCATCTAAGCATCAACCAAGGCAGCCAACCATCTAGCACCATCTCAAGCAAAAAAAAAAAAGAAAACCACCCATGAAAACCACCCATATGTGTGACGAACGCCACACTTGTTAAACCTCATGCAATATAGGGGTTAACACATTGCAACTTCAATCATCTCTCTCTCACAGGTTTAATAAAGAATATTTGTGCAGTGGGGAGAGATGTGAAAGGTCAAGCAAGACAAAGTTAGAATAGTGGTTGAGAAGGAAGTGTAGAAAAGTTAGTCAAGACATCTTGTAATAAGTTTTGGACTTTGATCCTAATGATACCTTGACCCTTAACAATGAGACAAATAAGTCGCCACTTTGTATCTAAAGTGAAGTGACAGATATTAAAGGTCACTCAAGTGCGAAGGATCCAAAGAGGGTCTAATCCCTCCCAATGTTATCCATAAAGGCATTGGAGCTCAATTTTGTTTTCAAATTTATTTTTAAACTATTTTAGCTCGTGGGGAGAAGTCTCTTGCTTGCCAGAGAACAATTGTCCAAAATTTGGAGAATGTTTTAACAAAGATCAACAATAGTTCTTTTCGGAGATGAATTCTTAGATCTATTACATATTTGTTAAGTTTTGATGGTTAAGTTGATGCATGTAGTTTATATCATTTTAGCATGAACTGAACCATAAACAATGACTGCAGCAACACAATAACACTAGCTGCAGTAAACCAAGATCATAAGAAGAATAACCATGCACAAGAACACATGAGTTTATCCTGGGAAAACCCTTCTCAATCAAGGGAAAAACCCAACAATCCTTTGCTATACTGCCAAGAGAAGATCCACCATTCCACCACCAAACACAATAGGGTGCTGCTATGACCGAGAAACCTAGCTCTTAGAGAAGTGTGAATTGCAGTCCTCATAATTGCAGACCTCCAACTTCAGACCATGCGTTGAGTTAGTGTGAGAGAGATGATCCACAATGGGGATCTATCTCTTATTTATACAATACTTAACTCAACCAAAAGACATGACACTTGGCACAATAGGGCCGACTTGTACATCTTAATAATACAATTAATAATTACACAATATTAATTATCTTTGCATGATGGGGCCGACTTGTACCCTTTACAACATAAATTAGGGTTTTACCAAGGTCTCATTCTTTGACAATATAGCAAGGGATCTCTCATGTCCTCTAGTGCTCAGCCACTAGGGACACGTCCACCTGTGCTCACCCACAGGGACATCACTCTCAACAGGTCACTCAACCGAGTCCACAGGAGTACCATATGGAGAGCCATCTCAAGCTGACTCAACTAAGTCTATAGGAATACAAGGCAGGAGACCATCTCAAGTCGACTCAACTCAGTCCAGAGGAGTACAAGGTAGGAGATCATCTCAAGTCATCTCAACTCACTCCAGAGGAGTAGACAAGAGACCACACGTCATCACAACTCAGTCCAGAGTCTGACGCACACCCATTACATGGGCACACCCAACACATGGGCACACATCGTCTCAACTCAGTCCAGAGGAGAACGACACACCCATCACATGGGCCCTCTCACAAATCGACTCAACTCAGTCCAGAGGAGAATGATTTGGAGAATGTCACACGACGTTGTATTGACAATAATACTAAGACCACAATATCTTCCGAGTTGAAGAGAATTGATAAGTTGCTATGGTGATCCTAGTTAATTAGGGTTGAATTATATGAGTCCCCGGTAAGCATGAAAATTACTTGCGAGTCCTTTCAGGGTTGTGCATAATGTAAGGTCAAGACATGCATGTTTGTTGTTTTTAGTTTCTAGAAGATGATCAAATTCTTCATGTGCATGATTGGATGTGTTGTTAATCATATAGACAGTCATTGTTCCTCTAGCATGAGCATTACCTTATGCCACACCAACTTATTTCAACTCTGCCTGTGCATCTGCGTTTATTTCAACATGGGAAGTTGTGCAGGCTAGTAATGAATTTGTCTGACAGATTCACTGAAGAACTCCTCCATATAATTTGAATGGAAAATATAATGCATAAAAGGAAAGGACTAATCATTCATATGTTTAGTAGTTACATCCAAGGCTACAATGCAATCTAGTAATGAAAAATAAAGAAAATGAAGAGAGCAGGCCATTTGTAGAGCATGTAGGTGAAAAATTTGTGTTATAATATTATTTAATATCTATGAATTAATAAAAGAACTCTCATTTGCTTGGTATAGATAAAAGAACATATTTGGGTTGTTTGTATTTGTGCATGTGCGGTTCTTTTATTGTGGGTAGAGTCAAATATTAAGATAAATGACGTGTTGAGAATTAAGTACAGTGTTGAAAAGTTTGAGATAGGATATCAAAAAACCTATAAAACAATAGTGCTCATAGGTAAGATAGTGAAAATGGAAGAAGCGTTATATCTAGCAAGATGTTTTTTTGAAAAGATTGAACAAGAGGAAATTCATTATGTTGAAAAGATTGAATAAGTGGCGTTGAAATGTTTTTTTGAAAAGATTTAACAAGAGGAAATTTATTATGTTGAAAAGATTGAACAAGTGTCGTTGACCTACTTTTATGGTCATTTGTTGGTCATTAATAAAATTGTATCATCATTATCTTATCTTTTGCAGAGTAATCTATTATACTATAAAAGAAATTAATATTTCTTCCTAATATGTGAAGCTACTGTAAATATGAGAAATCCAAGAATCTTGCCTAATGTCAATCGGTCCTTGGATGTTCTGTTGCAGGTAGCACTGTTAAAGAGTTCGTTGAATCTTGCAAGAAGGCAACCGGGGTCAACATCACTGTAGTCTCGTTGGAGAGAAGACCAGGTGATTATGCTGAAGTGTACAGTGATCCTTCTAAAATACAGCGAGAACTTAACTGGTTTGCACAGTACACAAATCTTACAGAAAGTTTGGCTGTTGCTTGGAGGTGGCGAAGAACTAATCCACTTGGCTATTGAACCAATGAATTATATGTTCACTATGTAGATTTAAGATGCCCAGAAATACATTACCATGTATTTGGGTTGAGCAAGGTGTTTAAATTTGCTATCCATGCTGCACAAATTGTCATTAAATCTCAGTCCGAGGATATGGCAGCCGCATTGTATGGCTCTATTTTATGCTGTAAGAGGTAATCGGTATCCAGTTAGGATCAAAAGCACGTAGGGTAGGCCATAGGCTCTTTTTATATGGTTAAGAAGAAATGCAGTTAGAATCAAAAGCACATTAAGGGTAGGCCATAGACTACAGGTTAAATGTGTAAGATCTATTTTTTTCAGTATAGGCCATAGGTTCCAGAGTAAATGTGTAAGATTCAATTTTTTCAGTAGGAAAGAATAAGGTTGTACCGCAATTGCAGTTGCGGGGTGAACATATACCGGCGATTTTGTTT
This sequence comes from Picea sitchensis, assembly GCA_010110895.2. Classification (NCBI taxonomy): domain Eukaryota; kingdom Viridiplantae; phylum Streptophyta; class Pinopsida; order Pinales; family Pinaceae; genus Picea; species Picea sitchensis. Next base: position 17,667 of record SNQJ01S0125481.1, on the reverse strand, counting down.
TGGTATAGTAGTACTATTACAAGAGCTTCCAATTTTTAAATAAAGAATGAAAAATGAAAAGGTGCTTTGGGGTTTTATTGTTTGTTTGGAATGACCGTTTAAAGTAATCAAGTTGATTAGAGTAGAGAAGACTTTGACTAGGACTGTCGAAAAGAATAAAGATTTTGACATCAGCAAAGAAAACTTTGACTAACCAGAGTACATGCCTAGAGCAATGTACAAGCGTAGGATACAATAAGCATTTAAATAACACGATATGAGAAGAAATGCCGTCGAATGCATCTTCACGTTGCGTGGATTTTATCCAATGTGTATGGATTCGAGGTCTGGCTTGTACGGCGGTTTTGCCTATAATAATGTATAAGCGTAGGATATAATAAGCATTTTGACGGAATGAAAGAACAAGACGTGAAAAGAAATGTTGTCGATTGCAGCTTCACGTTTCTTGGATCTTATGCACTGTTAAGGATTTGCGGTCTGGTGTGTACGATGCTGTTGTGTTGGTAGGTTAACAGGGTTCTACATCGTTCTGCAGACTTTTGACACACCGTGCTTGCGAGGAATTGCCGTGTAGCATCAGAGGGTGGGCACAGAGGAAATCATACAGCATTACATTGTGCTTGGGATGGCTGTTCGTACGCAAAGAATTTAAAATTTAAAATGCTTGGAAACATCACTTTCTAAATTCACATTGCTACAACAACATTTTTTAACAGATTGTGATCAGTAACAAAACCTTCATTAAATATATGAATGAGATGTATAAATTAACACAAATAAAAAAACCCTTTTGCAAGTATGGAGACAGTAAAACATTATATAGGACTATACACAAATATGTATATATTTTTATAACCTTTAGGGTTTGTGGACAATAGAAATTGTAAAATGCCTGCCTGAATGTTGATTATGATATGGAAAGAGGATCCATATGCATAGCCAAAAGTATAAACAAGACCCTTGATTTGACTTAGGAGATTAACACCACTTAAGAATTTAAAACTAGAAAAATCATCTGCATAGTCAAAAGGTGCAAACAAGATCTTGATCCGACCTAAGAGATTGACCCCACTTGAGAATCTTAAACTAAGCAAAAAATCAATTGCAGCATAGCCAAAAGGTACGAACAAGACTGTGATCCAACGGAAAGTTTATCCTCACTTGATAATCTAAAACTAAGAACTAATTGATTAAATATACAAAGAACAATAAAGTAAAGCTCAGAAAAGGTTTTGTCAAATGAGCTTAAATTCTCATTAGTGCAAAATGTGGTTGGCTAATAATCTAAAACTAAATCAGTGCAAAATGTGGTTGGCTAATAATCTAACTACGAACTAATTGATTAAGTTCAGAAAAGGTGGTTTGTCAAATGGGTTTAACTTATTAAGCTCACAAAAGGTTTGTCAAATGGGCTTAAATTCTCAAGAATGCAAAAATGTGGTTGGCTAATAGGTTGTTTGGTAAAATAAAAATGAACGGATAAAAAGGTGAGGCAAAGAGGAGTAGTCTCTTGTTTTCCTACAACGAAAGTTGTAAAACTATCATAACTTAGTGGTCAATTGACATGGTTGTTATCTGTAAATGTGCATTGACCATACAAGAAAAAACATACCATCTGAAATGATCCATTGGTGGTATGTAAGGAGTTAGAGTTTCCCTCTTGTTAGAAGCCTCTGGGTCTTGGATCATTAACCTATTTTCTTACATTTTCTGTTAACCTATTTTCTCACGTTCGAGGAAGATGAGCCCTTAGCCAATTGGAAATAGTTTTAGGTCCTACTTGAGGGTCAAAAGGCGATTTCAACCTAGATAGTATTTGCAAGAGAGGTAGTATCCCTTGTGTTTATCATTGAGGCTATCTCCAATGGATTCATGTGCTTTCTAATAGTATCTAGCCTTAATCCCATACATGAGATATGATACTACACTCTGTTGTAGTTTACCTCTTGCCAAGGAGGAGACCTTATATAAGGGTAGACTATATTTAAATGAAAAATGAAAACAAAGAACTATTTTCAAGAGACAAAATTTATCGCTATGGACCTTGCACTTACAAAATGTTGAATAGGTGAGACAAAATTGGCTACCATATATTTTGTACCATACCAAGCCAGAGTAGGGGGGCAATGCGAGTTGAATCTAAAATGAAAAATGTACAACTAACAATAAAATAAAAACCTAGAAAAGGCTTGTCAAAAGGGTTCAAATTCCCAATAGTGTGAGTAGTGGTTGGCTAGTAGGCCCAAAGTCATAAAGATTGCTTGGTAAATTAAAAATGAATGGCTAAAAGGAGAGGTAAAGATGAGACCTTAGATAGGGCACTCCATATTTACATGAAAAATGAAAACATAGTATTATTCTTGAGAGACAAAAATGCTCCCTATGGACATTGAACTCGACAAAATGTTGAGTAGGTAAGAAAACACTTGCAATCACATATGTCTTACCATCCAAGGCCAAAGAAGTGGACCTTGAACTTGAAAAAATGAACTGAATTATTCTTGAGAGATAAAAATGCTCCTTATGGACATTGAACTTGATAAAATGTTGAGTAGGTAAGAAAAAACTTGCAACCACATATTTTCTTACCATCCAAGGCCAAAGAAGTGGACCTTGAACTTGACAAAATGAACTTGAATCGCTGAGAAAACTCCTACAACCATATATGTTGTACCATCCAAGGCCAAAGAAGGGGAAGGAGTTGATAACATGCCAAGTCAAGCATGGTCTGTGAAGTGTGCTTTGGCATGCATTGCCAAGTGATCTGTGAAGTGTGCTTTGGCTTGGACTGCCAAGTGGTCTTTGGGATAATTGACAAGGGGTCAAAGGGATGAGGGTCATTGTTGGGAGAGGTTACTTGTTACATAGTGTTTGCTTGTATCACAAATTGTTGTGTTGCTATATGTTCAAGTTGGAGCTTCTTGTCCAAGTTCTTCTGAATGGAGTGCGAAAACAAAGTGATTAATTGACCTATATATGTGAGAGTTATAACATCAAGTGCTAAAGGTTTACATTGGGTAAGGGTGATCCTTGAATAAAAAGGAAAACATAAACATCTTAGTTTGGATATTGGTATAGAATAAGAGGCAAGATATTGAAGTCCTAAAATAGACATGAATATCCTTTGTAGACATTGGTGTTATAATATACAATTGATTTCAAGTAGGTTGGGAATTGGAAAATAAAATGATCCTTTGTCTCAAGCTTCATAGAGCATTTGGATATCCAAGATCCCCATTCCATAAGAAATCATAGTCAACTAGAAGTTGGCATGATCACACTCGAAGTTAGGCCCTTGGAGTGTCTCCAAGCAATGTGATAGATTTATCCTTGTGTTTCCATGCGAAATAACATGCTTATCAACACTTTGATGTCCTTTTATCTTCTTTAAAACGAGCCAAAGTAGAATCAATGGAGAGCCAAGTAGGAGAGATTTTGTCAAATTCAAAAGCAATTTAAGCCATTGACTTTGTTAAAACCAAAACATTGGAAAAACATAAAATGCCTTCTCATATTGATTCATATTCTTCATGGTGTTAAAATATATTGACATGTTTTATGATAGTTTGCAATGTAGATCTCTACATATCACAATATAAGTAGTGTTGAATTTGGTAATTTGCATATAACAATAGTATAGATTTTACATCAATTGAAAGAGATCATTTTGTTCAGGCAACAAATTGTCCCCTTGTCAAATTCACAGGCTCACTTGACAAAAGGGCCCAATTAGACATTCCTTTGTTTGGTATGCCGAACCCTTTGAAGTATGGCCCAATTTCCATTGATATTTTTTATGATTTAAATTTAAAAATGTAGATGAAATGCAAGTGCTCTAAAACCAAACTAATATAATCTATCCTTGGAAATTTAACAAGAAATTAAAAGACATGGAACCGACATAAATAAATGCAAGCAACATATAGGAATAAGTTCACATAATTATCGATTACATAAATCTTTGGACCATTGACAATAAACTGAGGTTAACCTATGTGTTGTGCCACACACTACAACCCTTAATTTTCTTGTAATCTATTTGTGAAATCCTCTCAAGAAAATGGGGCTCCTTGTTTTTGTTCAACTTTGAAAAGCTCCTCCAACGGTTTCTTCATCTTGCTTTAAAACTTGCTCATCAAGCTTCCTTTTTCCAACCAAATTGTTGTTCTCAATTTGGAACACTTGTTCGGGCAAGTTAATTGAAGCTCCCTCGATGTTCATCGGAGGAATTAACATTAACTCCTCCGATGAATATAAGAGGAGTTTCCTCCAACTCCATCGATAGCAAACAAGCCCCCCTGTAATCACAAAAGCTTTCAGTGCAAAAGTTAGTGACAACTCCTCCAATGCATCGGGAGAGTTAGCACTAACTCCTCCGATACATAGTAGGAGTTATTATCATCTTCTCCAAACAAGCCACGACGTAGTTAATGGAAAGTCCTTTGATATACATCAGAGGACTTCCCATGAAGTCCTCCGATGTACATCGAAATACTTGCCATCAACTTTGCCGATTAAGGGGGTGATGTTTATCACATGTTTAAGAAATCAAGTTTCTTCACCGAGGTCGAAGACCAAGATGAGTTGAAAATATTCAAAAAATATTCAGAGATCTGAGACACTCAGAGTCGCAGCGCGCGCTCCTGTCTTCCCTTTTGTTGATGCCATCAGTTGGATCATAAAACACGCTGATCTTGGAAGTAGATGCATTCACAATGCCAAAAGGGAACCCATAACAACATTTCGACTCGAGAACTTGACAAAATGTTGTCACCTCGACAAAGGAGAAAGAAAGATAGACAATAAGATGT
>SNQJ01S0125481.1:0-12846 GCA_010110895.2 Picea sitchensis | reverse complement strand
ACAAAGAAAAGATCACCTTCGCACTCATTAAAGCTCTCCCTCATGTCAAATATTAGTGGGAAACTTACTGGGAGCAAAGTTCCACAGAGGAGTTTGGAATATATGGGGCCGATCCCACTTGGGATTTTTTTGTGGATGCGGTAAAGGAACAATATTACCCTGTTGGAAACTATGAAGACCGGTACATGAGATGAACCAGACTGCGGTAAGAGAGGGGTCAAGTAGTTCCGGAGTTCATCAATACCTTCCATACCTTGCACACCAAGCTGGGTATCAAAGACTCCAAGCGACATTTGGTTCTGAAATACCGTGGGGCTCTACATAGATACATCCAGACTGAAATGGATTTTCTGGACATCTCATCACTCGGTCCTGCTTATCGATATGCTGCTAAAATTGAGAAGAAATTTAAGCACCAGAAAAAACGAGAATTCGGGTCTGCAAATCCGCAACAACCAAAGTATGACAAAAATGACCCTAATAAACAATCTCCCGAAAACCAGTCCAAGACACAGGAAAATAAGGGTCACGAGAAGACAAAGAAGGACACCGGAAAATGGTGTGATTTCCACAAAATCCCCTGGCACAATACCGATGAATGTAGCTCAAAACAATCATTGGTGGTCGATATTAGAGACAAGGAGCCGAACCCTGATTCATAATCTGATTCTGAAAATACTGGTAAATGACAGATCATTGACGTAAACCCCACTACTATTGTCGCGACCACAACAATTCAACCAGAAGAACCAACGGATCCTGAAGAGGGAGAGTGCATTTTTCATTCACAGATGTGGGTGAAGGGGACCCCGATGCATTTTATTGTTGATAGCGGAAGCCAGAAAAACCTCATCTCAGTAGAGGTCATCAAACAGTTGGGATTGTCGACAACACCACACCCGCAACCATACAACATCGGGTGGTTTCAACAAGGACGAGATCTCTGTGTCAGACAACAGTGTCGATTGTCATACGACATCCAACCCTTCAAGGATGAGGTATTATGTGATGTTGCCCCACTGGATGTCTGTGATGTTCTCTTGGGCCAACCATATATGTGGAGACACCACGCTGTTTATGAATCTCGACCCCGTAGTGTCATTATTACTTTGGGGGGTCATATCTACAGAATACCAGAGGTAGTTCCAACTATTGTTCCACTTAAAAAGTGTCGCAATGTAGTATCTCATACTGCAAAATTCAGCTTCTTCACAATCTATTCAAAAGGGGAATATGACACTGCAACCACTACCGCTTCACCCCCTGCACCTTCTATCCAATAGAAGCAGGTCAACAAGGTTGCAACAAAGCACAAAGATTCCTTCTGCACACCTTCCTCTCATGTAGCTCGACTTGTTGAACAACCTCAGCTTCAACATGTTCATGACAAACTTCCACAAACTAAGCAACGCGATGTCTCCAGCAATACAAGCAACTCACCAAGATGCAGATCCAACAAATGCTTTTCCATATTCCCTCGGGAACTCAACACAATGGAGACCATTGCTTCCTAAGGATGGAGGATTGATCCAAGTGGATATCGGTGGCCACCCACCTTTTTCGACTGGCTCAAAACAGTTTTATGACAATTTTGGCAATTTACTATTTTTAGCAGGTTTTAACTTTCGGGGCCATTTTGAGGGCCTAAATGAAGGTTTTTCGAGATCTAGGTTCTCAATGATAGTCAAAGGCATGATTGAGCCCCCAAAATGAATCTACTCGATGATACGTTTCCAACGAGCTATGACACGCCTAAAACAGAGATCGTATGCAAAAGTTACGACCCCGGGAAGTTGATGTACTAACTTACCCAAACGGGGCCCACATGAATTTTGACACTTCATCTCTTAGGATTAGGTTTTTGGATGTCTAGGGTTTTTTTCATTCCTGTTTATTGTAAAAAGGCCTCCAGAGTCTCATTGTAATCATCTTCTTGCGAATGCGAGTAGCCGTCACATCTCTTCTAAGAGATAAGCTGCCCCCATTCTGGCGAGTCTTTCACTCTGTATTTTTACAGTCTCTGTACATTTATTTCATTGATAGAAATAATGTATTACTGTATATCTATGTTTATGGTTGCATCTCTGATACATTTCTGTTATTTTATTGAAGATCTGTGATATCTCTGTGCATTTATTTATTATATCTCAGATCTCATTTTGTGCCGAAAATAATCTGGATCAACTGGGAAACATTATCAACTGGGTAACAACATCAATTGGATAACATGAGGCATCAATATAATCCACTTGGTCATCGGGCATCACGATCACTGATTGATTCTCCATGAATACATATTAAAGAAGTTTTGTTCTATTTATCTTCGCGCAAAAGATACTCTTTCTTTCTTTCATCTTCACACAAAAGATACTCTTTCTTATCTTCACACAAAATATATCTTATCTTCACATAGAATATATCCTATGAGTTTTTCCATTCCTTTTATGTTCTCCCTTCTCTTGTAGTCATCTATATCACCCATCCACCGGGGAGGACTACTACCATAGCTTCACTCCTAGTCATCCCACATGAACTAGAAAAGCTAAGATGCTAGCCTGGGCAAGACTAGACTCCCTTTCCGTGATCCACACATGATCACGACACAAACCTCAAGATCCAACTAACCATTCCACATGGTCAAGGTTTCTGTTCCAGGCTACTCAATCCTTGGCTAGAGGAGAGTATTTGCCTACTGCCCCTTGGAGAAAAATCCACACTCCTCTCTACGAGGGTGGTCACACCCCTCTCTATGAGGGTATTCTAGCATGTCCCTAGAGTATCCAAAAGTCAACACTTGGACATAGGCCAAACTTGGGAAATTTCTCATTCCCCTTCTCTACAAAGGTCTCTTCCTTCTCTACGCAGATCTCTTCTCTTTTCCTTCTCTACGCATGTCTCTTTTCTTTTCCTTCTCTATGAAGGTCTACCTGTGGGATTGCTCATTCCTTCTCTACAAAGGTCTAGCTATGGGATCTGAAAAAAAATCTCTTGTGGTCCAAAATCTTTCCATGGTATAATACCATTCTACCCATCTGCTGGGCACCATCCATATATTGGATAAATTTCATCTTGATCAAAATATCTCATTACTCATCCACTGAGTAAACTGTTTCATGGACCACTGCTTTCCTAAATGCACCAAATCATGATCCTTCATTTTCAAAATCAGAGACATAGCTCCCTCTTGCACCAAACTAAGATCTTCTTTAACTGTGTAACCTTTGATAATCATCATCCTTGAAGTTCTCTTCTGTAATATCCTGGGTGCCTTCTTGAGTTTCAAACATTTCTTTCTTTCTGACTTCATACTGGATCAACCTGCACCCTCTGCATCTATAAGTACGGTACTAGAGCAACCTGCAGTTACCTGCTTCTCATCAACTATATCTGAGTATCCATCTTTCTCTTCATCTTGAACATTTATGTTCTTCATCTTTAGGAGCGTCCTACTCCTATATGCATACTAGATACTGTCTGGTTCTTACTAACTGTCACCATATCATAAGTCCTTTTCATACTGTCTAACTTCTGCAAGTGAAGGCATAGGTTATTTCTTCTGAGACTTGTAAGCTTACTGACAATATGCTTTCTGAGATATGTCACTTATCCAATTAGTCAGTAACAATAAGGAGTAATCAAATAAACTATATCATGATTTCTATCAAAGTAGTACACATCTTTTCTTAAGCAAAACTTGTTCAACCATGTACACACATGAAACCCAAATCATGAATACGACTTTTGAACTCTTTTTCACTCTAGCTATGAAATTACCAAAATTTCCCTTACTATCATAGCTAAACACATACCTTTGTCACCCTCATGAGTGATCATACCTGAAATAAATATTTTATCTCTTTATTTATCCTCTTCTTTGATACTTCCTTCATAAGTCTACATAGACACTGAAATAAAACGAGGTTAATTAACATTCTCACAAAAATCTAACTTGTAATGATAAAGTATTAAAGTAAACAAGATACTAAAAATAAACATGAATACTTATCGTTTGTTTTTGTGTGGGGAGGCTCCACAGACTCCACTATTTTCTATCTTTCTTCAGATCAACTATCTTCGACTTAAAGTACATAATCCTCAATTTATACTAAAGATTTATTTGAGGGAGGAGATTCCTCTTCCTCTGCCACATGTGCTTGATGCTTTCTTTTCCCTTTTCCTTGAGGACAATCATAGGAAAAGTGTCCCAACTTTTGATAGTTGTAGCATCTGATTTTTGACACATCTTTCTTTTTATCTGGTACTCTTATAGAGTTAGCTTCTTTATTGTTCTTCCTAAAGGAACTTCTTCTGTTCTTTTGAACTGTAAGAGATTTCTCTTCGTCAACAATTAATCTCTTCTGTTGGTCTACAAGTCTAGATTATTCGTGTGTGCAATCTTCCCATAACTTATCAAACTTGGGTAACTTGCTTCTTGCACACACTCCTTGTACAAAAGGAATCCAAAATGTTGGAAACCCATTTAGGGTTCTGGTTACAAGCTCTTTGTCACTAATGACATCTCCCATAGCTGCAAGCTGATCTCTAATCTGAGAAACTCTCATAAGATAGGATGAGACAGATTCTGAGTTTTCCATCTTCATATTACGAAGATGATTTCTTAAGGCAAGATTCCGGCTAATGTCTTTGTTTTCATATAACCTGCTGAGCGCTTCATACATTTGCCTTGCTGTTTGTAGTTCATATATATGAGCGATCAAGTGATCCTTTACTGAATTCGACACGATTCTTTTTGCTTTCTTTTCATTCTTCTTATGCTTGGTCTTTTGCTCTTCTTCCTATGGTTCTGGTACACCCACTATAACATGTTCTAGGAGATCATTCTCGTCTAGAATCATCTGCAAACTATGCTTCCAAGATCTAAAGTTTCCAGATCCTTCCATCTCGTCTTCTACCCTCATGTCGGTAGCCATTCTTTCTTGTAGTAGAAACCCTAGCTCTCTGGGCTATAAAAATAATAGAAAAATCAAATTTCTTGGATATGAAATATGAACTCACCAAAAGATGCACTGGACTGAGGCGAGTATGATGGTATAGTCAGTTTCTAAAAATTCCAATCTTTGACCCTTGAAATTGGACCTGGGAAATTCTGGACTGTAGCTTTCTCGTTCTAGTTCTGGTTTTCTGGTACCAAGTCAAACTAGGGTTTGACTTTCTAGGAGTTCTACCCATTGAAAATATTCGATTCTTATGCCAAAATATGCGCATAGCAAGGGCACAATTCCCAATTGTGGTTTGCAACAAAAAATTCCAAATATTCAAGAAACCCTAATTTTTGAATCTCGACAAAACTGGACACTGAATCTACGACAATGCTCTTTCAAGCCTGCTCTGAAAACATGTTAAATTTCTTTCTTAAGATGTTATTATTAATCCTGGGTTCAATAGTAATTATTACATTTATAACAACAACATAATAATGATCTTACTCAAAGAAACAAGATCACATAGTACACAAGCATTTATCCCAAGAAACCCTCAAGGGGAAGAAAACCCAACAAAACTTCTTTAATATAGACTCAATAACCAAGTACAACACCCGAATAAATCTCTTTATGAGAGACACACTACCATGATGCTAGACCAAAAAATAATCAAAGAAACATAGCCAATCCAATGCCAAGACAATAAACCAAACACTAGAGAATATCCTCTCCCAAACAACGCGCCTCTCTCTTCCTTCTTCCGATGACTGGTAACTGCAAATTCCTTCAATACTTGCGCACTAGATGAGTGAGCTGAGTGAGTGAACAAATGAGGCGTTGTCTTCCTTTATTTATACAAACTGGCAAGCACTGAAAGGAGGTGTCTCTTCACTGGCAGGGATGACTTCTCTTTCTGGGTAGTTAGAACCACTTTAATTTGCCTGGGGGCTGACTTCTTAATTTGCATATTACATTTAGGATTTGACCAATTTGAAAAAGGGGATAAGAATATTCTTTGTAGTTACAAAATATTTCAACACCTTCATCTAGTTGGTAATTGATCCATGAAGATCTCGGTGGCCACCCACTTTGGCCAACTGGCTCAAAACAATTTTTTCCCAACTTACTTTTTTTAGTAGCTTTTCGGTTCCTTAACTTCCAGGGCCATTTTAAGGGCCTAAACGACACCTTTTCACGATTAGGTACCTCGATGATAGCCATAGGCTTTTCTTGAGCTCCCTAAATGAATCTCCTTGTCAATACCTTTCCAACGAGCTATCGTGCACCCTAAACGAAGATTGTATGTAAAAGTTGCGACCCCGATAAGTTGATGTACTAACTTACCCCAACGGGGCCCACATGACTTTTGACGCTTCATCTCCTAGGGTTAGTTTTTTGGATGTATAGGGTTTTGAAATTCATGTTTATTGTAGAAAGGCCTTTAGAGCTACATTGTACTCATCTTCTTGCGAATGCACATAGCCGCCACATATCTTCTCAAAGATAAGCTGCCACCAGTCTAACAAATTTGTTTTCAGTCTGCATTTTACAGTTTTCAGCATATTGCTTATTTAATAGAAGTCAAGTTTTTATGTATCTCTGTTATTGTTCATTGTGCCTCTGTGTTAATACTATAAATCTATGGTTTCATTTCATTTCATTCATAAATCCAGATTAGTGGTATCCGAGAGGTGTGCTCCTTGTCGTTTTTTTAATGCATGTTCCCGACACGGTCAGGGTATAGAGAGTTGGGTCTCGAGCTTGTTTCTCTTGAGAAAAATTTCTTCTGCACGCCCAAGAAACCGTCCATGGAGGGTGAAAATAAAGGCCATGGGACATGAGATCCTTTCAAAATGTTGATCGAGGAGTCCCTTGAGTGACAGAGGAACGAGATGATAGACAACTTTGCACAAATCCTTTGACGATTGTCGACAAGCGACACATCGACCTCAAGCGGAGGCGCCACCTCCTTCAAGGTACATATCAATTTTGATATTCCTATATTTAAAGTTCAAATAGATGCGGATGCTGTACATAAATGGTTAAACCTTCTAGAAGGGTATTTTTCTGTCCACAATTTTTTCGATAGAGAAAAGATTACATTTGTGCTCCTCAAGGCCGTCGCCCATGTCAAAGATTGGTGGGAGACTTTCTGTGAAAAAAAGGAAATAGAAGGATCCACATTATTTTCAGTTGCACCCACTTGGGGTTCCTTCAAGGATGCTATTAAGGAACAATACTACCATGTTTGAATTTATGACGACTTGTATACAGGATGGACCACATTGTGACAGGAAATAGACCAAATAGTGCCAGAGTTCACTAATGTCTTCCATACCTTGTACACCAAGATGGGTATTAAATATTCTGAGAGACATATGGTGCTCAAGTACCACGACGGTCTACATAGATACATCCAGACGAAAATGGATTTCTTGGACATCTCATCCTTGGGCGCGACCTATCAATATGCTGTCAAAATTGAGTAGAAGCTGAAACAAAAGACGTGACAGTTTGGGTCTGAGAACTCCTCACAAAAGAAGTAGGAAAAGGGTAGTGCCAACCCATAAAACAAATGACAAAGAAAATATGGAAAACCTTAGGACAACCAGTCCAAGACGCAAGAAAAGGACAATGGGAAGACGAAGAAAGATATCGGGAAGTGGTGCGACTTCTATAAGAGCCCCTGGAATAACACTGTTGATTGTCGTTCAAAGAAGTCATTGGTGGATGTAGTAAAATCCTTTGAATCAAATGTGGGTATTGACTCTCAATTAGAAACAGAAAAGGGGAGAAGAATCATTGACGCGGAACCTAGTGCCATTGTTGCTACCACCAAGATCTAGCCCGATGAACATTATGAGCTAGAGGAAGATGAACACCTATTTCATTCAAGAATGTGGGTAAAAGACACTCCGATGAACTTCATCGTTGATAGTGGTATCCAGAAGAACCTCATCTCAACAAAGGTCGTCAAGTAGCTGGCTCCGTTGATAATGCTGCACCCGCAACCCTACACCATCAGATGGCTTCGTCAAGGAAACGATCTTCGCATCAACCAATAGTGTCGCCTGTCGTATGACACCAAGCCATTCAAAGATGATGTATTATGTTATGTTTCTTCCCTTGAAGTTTGTGATGTTATTTTGGGCCAACCTTATTTATGGAAACATCATGATGTATATGAGTCTAGGCCTCACAATGTTAGTATTACTTTGAATAGGAAATTGTACAAGATACCCAAGGTAGTCCCACCTAGTGCTAATTTCTTGATCTCTGCCAAGTAATGCAGGAAGGTCCTTTCTTAGACTGACAAGTTTGTCTTCTTCGTGATTCGATCTCAGAGTGAGCGAAAGGTTGCAACCACATCCATGGCCTCCGTGACCGACCTCTCCACATAGTAGAAGCAAGAGGATAAGGTCGTGGAAGGATACAAATACATATTCTAATGACCTACTGGGGTACCTCTGCATTGTCAGTTCAACCATCCCATCGATTTGACACTCGACACACCGCTACCCAATTGGCCAGTCTATCGTCGATATCTGCTAGAAAATGAGGAAATCAAGTGTCAGATCCAAGAACTTCTCCACAAGGGGCACATCTGACCCAACTCATCACGTTGTGGAAGCCCAATTGTGCTGGTGTAGAAGAAAGATGAGACTTGGCGACTCTACATTGATTACCAGGCCTTAAATAAAATCACAGTCAGGAATCAGTACTCGATTCCCCGAATCGACGATCTCCTTGATCAACTCAAGGGGGACAAATACTTTAGTAATATTTATATGAAGTCTAGCTACCATCAGATCCCAATAGAACTGACATATCTATGGAAAACTTCCTTCAAGTCAAAAGAATGTCTTTTTGAATGACTGGTCATGCCCTTTGGTTTGACAAAATCCCCAACAACTTTTATGAGGATGATGGATGATATCTTGCAGCCTTTCACTAATTATTTTGTGGTGGTATATCTGGATGACATCCTCGTCTACAAAAAGACTTGGGCAGAGCACTTGCATCATATTCAACAGGTTCTGCATACTCTGCAACAACACAAGCTATATGCAGACTTGGAAAAATGCTCCTTCGGCATGGAAAGGGTCCAGTACCTAGGATACATTATTAATGTGCATGGTGTGCATGTTGATCCAGCTAAGACCCAAGTCATCCATGATTGATCAGCCCCAACTACGCTCACTGAGCTTCAAATATTCTCAGGCCTTTCTAATTTCTATCAAAGGTTTATGTTGTGATTCTCCCATATTGCATGGGCCCTCAACCAAATAAACAGAGGTGGTGGTAAGGACAAATTTGTGTGGCTCATGTCCCAATAGAAATCGTTCAATAATATGAAGCAATGCTTGTGCTCCGCCCCAGTGCTTTCATTACCTGACCTGGAACAACCCTTTGAGATTGAGACAAATGCTTCAAACTATGTTGTGGGTGCAGTCATCACTCAACACGACCACCCTCTGGCCTATCATAGTGAGACACTATCAGATGCCATCTGTAAGTACCCTACTTGCGACAAAGAAATGTACTCCATTGTGCAATCCTCCTGCTAGTGGAGGCATTGCATTATCAAGAAGGAGACAATCATCCACACTGATCATAAGCCGCTGCAGTTCATGTAGACACAAGGAAAATTGCATAATGTTTTCCATCAAAAGTGGTCCACATATTTGCAGCAGTTCCACCTCAACATCAAGTATAAAACATAAATTACCAATTGATTCATTGATTGCCTCAGCCGACCTCCAGTCGTGGCACTCACCATAGTGCTCGATTCTTGCGACCATGATACCTACAAATGGATACACCTCTATAAAAAAGATCTTGACTTCACCAAGACCTACCAGATGTTGGGCACAAACACAAATGTCACTAATTTCCATCTTCAGGATGGGTTGTTGTTCCATCTGGGCCATTTATACTTTCCATCAAGCGAGCGAGCGAAGCTGCTTTAGGAAGCCCACTACATTCGGGTGGCATGACACTTTGGCGTGGAAAAGACAATGGAAGTGTTGTAGAGACATCTCTATTGGTCGAAACTTCGACAGGATGTCAACAAGTTTATCCGGTCCTCCACTTCCTACGCTATTGCCAAATCAACCATTAAGAAACAATTCCTTTACACTCCTATACCTACTCCTAACATGCCTTGGGAATCCATCTCAATGGACTACATGTCAGGGCTTCCATCCACCAAATGGGGAAATGAATGTGTTTGTGTGGTTGTTGATCGCTTTTCCAAGATGATGATTCTGTCCGATTGAAAGAAGAGAATCACAACGGAGGTCACTGCCAAGATCTTATTTGAATGAGTGTAGGTACACTTTGGGATCCCACAAACCATTATCTCATATTGGGACAATTGGTTCCTTAGCACATTTTGGTCGAGCCTCAGTCACTGTTGGATACCAAGCTCATCAAGTCCACTGCCTTCCACCCCCGAATGGATGGCCAAACCAAGGTCATTTACTGGATGATCGTGCACATCCTATGCATGTACGATTCCAAGCACCCCCACACCTGGGATGAGAGTCTTCCCTATGTTCAACACAACTACAACAGAGCCATACAAATCTCAACCGACCACAACCCCTTTCAGGTGGGGTTGGGATTTCAACCATTGGGTCGCATAGATGTTTCACTACCCCTTACAACCACCTAGAGAGACTCGTGGCATGGAGCTGACAAAGCCACCCGGTTCATTGAGCGGATCCAACACATCCACCAATAGGTTCAAGACATTTTACAGCAGTCCAATGCCAAGTACAAGCAAAGCCATGATCAACATCGGGTGCCACACCATTTTCAGGTGGGAGACAAAGTTTGGCTACACTTGTAGAAAAAACGCCTTACAAGGCCTCATTGGAAGCTTCTTCCACTCCATTATGGACCCTACAACATCACCAAGGTTGTGGGTGACAATTATTTTGAGCTCAACCTTCCCCGATTCCCTATCTTGCACCCAGTATTCAATGTGGACCTCCTTCGGCCTTATTTTCCACCATTATTGGACACCTCGAAGATAGAAGAACAATTGACACTAACAGAGCTCAACCCTGACTGCATGGAACATGCATCCACTGATCATATTTATGAGCTAATTATATTGCTATAAACGACCTACATAAAATGTCAACCCGGGAAGGTAGACTTTGAGGCACTGACACCATATGTGCAGAAATGGAGAAAGAATATGTCTTAAGCTGGTTATCAACAACTCTAATAACTTGATACTAACTCTAAAAGTTTCTTTAATCAACTATGAAAATATTGTATTATCTTTCATAAAAGGAGTACTGAATTCATTTCTATGTATATGCTCTGATGATAGTCCACTTAATGCTTGAATTCCTTATTTCTTTCAAGAAAATCATACTCAACATATGGATATTCTACCTTACAGGAAAATGATTGGAAGGTTATACATCTAATCAAATCAAACCATCACTGAACTTAGAACTAAATGTCTTCAAAAGATTACTCCTTCATCAACCATACTTCTAAAGAACTATGAAGCAACTTATTCCACTGTTATCTAATTTCGATCTGCACATCCTTCTAAAAACTGTCAGAAATAATCAAACTCTTCTTCCACACTTTAATCACCAATAAAACTTGCAACAATACTGAAAATAAATCTACCTCTGTAATTTCAGACTATTTCAACTGTCACACTCACATAACACCTATTTACTTTTGAAATCAAGCAACTTTTCTGATTCATGAAGATAACTATTGTTGCACTCAACTATCTTATTCAAGATCAAATACTTCTGTATCTTGAAGGAATGAAAGCATCATGACATAAATTCAACCTGCTACCATAAGAAATTTGCAAAGATTTAAACTCATACCATATAAATAATCTTATGGAAAAACAATTATAATGACCTAAGATGTAAACATACCCAAGTTGGGGGCTCTTCCAGACTCAAGATGTACACAGATCTCTGTTACTATCACATCAAACTCATGAAATTTGTCTTCTATTATATAAAATAGTAAACAACATGATGGAATTTAACAATCAACCAAGTCTTCCTCTGTATATCTATCTATCTATTCCCCTCTTGTCTATCTATTACATCGTATCCCCTTTTTATAATCCAGTCTAAAATAGAGGATCGATCCAGAAATAGATCATCTACCAACACTAACCATATTCTCCTATATTCGTGTGATGACATGCTATTTATAGGAGAAGTAAATACAATCGTTACATGATTCCATGACCGAAGGCAGGGAATCATGCTACCGTTCCATATCAATTGGAAGCATTAACTAAAATTGGATTCTCCATCCATGATGCTAGGAACCTATTATGAAGGGATAAGATCCATCTAAGACCTCCAACAAGCATACTCTAAGTGGAAAAAAAGATCCTCAAAATATAATTAATACCAAACCAACGAACCATCCTCCATGTCTTGCGCCACCTATTTTGGTAGTCAGAGTGCTCTGGTTGACTACCAGAATGACAAAACATAGGATTTCAGCTGCTAGAGTGTTGTTGACGGGCAAAATTGTTCGTCCATCAATTGGGAGAGTGGAACCGGTCCGGGGTTGTCTAATAACCCAATCCGTTTGGGATGAACCACCATGACGGGTTTAGCGACTCCGTTAGCCGATCTAAGTCCTAAGAAAACAAAAAAGAAAAAACTACTCTAAACTAACTAATCTAACTAAAGCTGACTATTAAACAAACTAATAAACTAATCTAACTAAAACTAACTATTAAACAAACCAAAAAACTAATCTAACTAAAACTAACTATTAAACAAGCTACAAACAAAATTAACTATTCTATATATACAATCTACTAACTAATACTATACTAACTCTAACTAATTAACTATCTAACTACTAACAGAAATAAATCTTATTCACA
>SNQJ01S0125480.1:0-26460 GCA_010110895.2 Picea sitchensis | reverse complement strand
ATAACATTAAAATATTGTATAGTATTAAAGAGAAATATTAGAATGCTTATACATACCACAAAAATGTGTTAGTCCAGGGACATCATGAATTGTCCATAAAAGTATTCCACGGAATTTAAATTTCTTCTCCCCGATTGGTTTACGTATGTCATACATTGTGATCCCAACCGATAACTTAGGTAGCTCGTCGATAAGAGGCTCGATATATACATTCATATATTTAACCTAGTACTTACCTAATTGTTTGAACTTACACATAATTACTAAAGGAATGATATCATGTAATATATATAATTAAATAAATAAACAAAAGATATGATGCAAAAATTGAAACAAGTGAAAATGTTAAATTCAAAAAATTAATGTAAACAAATACCCGGAACAATCATTGTCAACATTATGTGCTCCCTCTTTATTGACATCCAAGGAGGAATGTTATTGTTGATAAAAAAATAGGCCACACTGAGTAAATAGACCTAAGCTCTCCAAATGGATTAACACAATCAGTTGCCAATGAAAGCCTAACATTACGAGGTTCATCTTTGAAATATGCCCATTTTTCCTCAATTTCACTTAATGTAGAACCATCGACAGGCATTCAAAGAACACCATTTCCACTTCTATTATGTGCATGGTAATCCATAAATTGTGCTATGATTTCACACCTGAACAATCATTGCAAACGTGGAATTATGGGAATATGACGAAGAACCTTTCGAGGCACCCTTTGTGTTACTTGATTGGTTCGATATCTACTGATAAGACATTGCGGACATTCGGTTTTTGAAGAATGTTGTCCATAATATATAATGTGGTCATTAGGACATGCATCTATAGTTTGATAATCCATTCTAGTGTCTTTCATAATGGCATGCAAACCTCGATATGTGCAAGGTTAAATATTTGATGATGGTAACAAAAATTCACCTAACAATATACAACATAACAAACAACTAGTTAATGTAAGAATATTAATCATAAAAACTGCATTCTTATTTTACACATTAATTAACACTAAAAACAAATATAAAAAAATCAACATTTATGCATAGTATGAGATGAAACATATTACATACCTTAGTATCTGTNTCAACAAATTATTCATAACCTTTAAGTTCACCAACAACAATGTAGCGGAGAGAATATTTTCTCTTGATCCTTCATAAAGTCATTTATTTACCTTTTCTAATAAAGGTTCATCCTAAACACCAGCATTTTCCCCATCCTCATCTGGCCGTGAAAAAAAATCTTGGATCATTTGACTTTTCCCATCATCTTCTTCCATGGGATCATTAAATTGATTTGTCTCATCATCTTCTTCCATGAGATTCTCATTTTCTTGGTCATGATGATGTTCATCAGCTTGTACAACATCATTTCTACTAATACTTGGTGAAATATTCCGTGGAAAGTTAGAGGGAAACTCTAACTTTATAATTACAAACAATCATGAAAAATTAGTGTATACTATAACAAACATTCAAACAATATATATACATATATATATAATTTTGTATAAAATTGGCAAAATAAAAAAAGATAATGAATATATAGCTAATTACCATGGGACGATATTCATTCAATCCGCCATCAATGTGACCATATTTCCTACAATGTTTTGTAGTTGTTGCTATTAAAATTCTTACTGGACGTCTGAGGCAACATTTTTTACAAGGGCAATAACATCTACCATCACCCTTTTCACCCGCTTTACTTTTTTCCCCACCTCTAACAACATTCTGCGACATTTTTCCACACAAAGATACCCTTTCGGAACCGTCATTGTTATAGAAAGATTGTCACAACATCTTTAAATCGTCAAATATTTATAGGCCAATTTTAGGTCACTATCATCACAATTGCGACGATAGTGAAATACAAATATTTCTTTTCCACATATTTATTTTAGGTCATTTTCAACGGTCAATTATTATGGTCAAAGGTCGTCGCAAGAGTGACAGACAAACTACAGTCGTCTCTCTTGCGACAAACATTGACCATAATAATTTAGTCAAACTAAAGGTGTCGAGATAGCAACAGATATGGGGTGGATTTAGAAAAAATGAACTTTTTTTCTTGCATGTTGCGACGAAAGAGTAATTTCGTCGCAAGTGGTCGTCACAAATTTTCAATATGTAGTAGTGATAAGACATATCTGAAGAATGCAATCTATGCCTCGATGATACAAAGTGTCATCGAGTATAAGATAATTTCACGCCTGATGCTGAATTTTTCGATGCTCATCGCGGGAATAGGGATGATTTTAGGGGCTAAATTTTGCTCATGGGCTAATTTTCCATGATTTTTCCAAAAACATGATTCACTATTTTAAAAATTATTCGCCTAAATTCTATAGGATAAAACTATTTTTCCTTAAAAATCACCAAAATTTTATAACAAATATATAAAATACTTAGAAATTTAAATATTTTTACAAAAATATCTCCAAACATTTATAGTTGGCATATCAAGGATTAGTAATATTCACCAAGGTTTCTACATTTTAAAATAAATTTCCATCCTTAAAATTATCCCTGTGCGGGAAGCAGAAGCGGGGCACTTCAAAGTCTGGAGATACACAAGTATATCTCCATACCATAGTTTTGAAGATGCAATTAGAAAGAGATCTCCATTAATAGGTGACTCTTCAGGCATGATATCACTAGACTCGACCGGAAGTTCCAAAATGAGTTCAGCAAAGACCAATGACATTTTGGATTTCGCAAAAACAAAATCTAAGTCAAATTCTTGTAAGATGACTATCCTTCTACTAATATTTCCACCAATGACCCATTGTGTTAACACCTATTAGAAATGTTTGACGACGAAAATGACAGTGGTCTTGCAAAGAAAAATGTAGTGATGGAACCGTTGGATAGCATAAATGACTGCCAAAGAAAGTTTCTGAACATGAGAATAGTTGAGTTCTGGTCCAACTAGGCCTCGACTAAGGTAATATATAATGTGCTCCTTGAGCATATCATCTTCTTGAACCAATACCATGTTGATGGTCGACTCTGCAACAGCTAAATACAACAAGAAATCTCTACTATAATCAGGAGGTCGGAGCAGAGGGGAAAACATTAGGGCATATTTCAACGCTTCAAAGGAGAGCTGAAAAGCTTCATCCCAACAGAATGGGACCCATTTTTTCAATAGATGTATAAACCCTTTAGTGATATTGGCATAATTCACAACAAAACTCTGAAGAAAATTCGCTTTCCCATGCAAGCTCTGAAGATGGGGTATCACGCACGGGGGAGGAAACTAAATCATTGCCTCAACGTTGAGAGGATCAACCATGATCCCTGTTGTCGATACAATAAAACCTAAAAGATGACTTGACGTCACGTAGAAACTGCACTTTTTAGGATTCAAGCGAATCTTATAGTAATGACATCTCTCAAAGATTAGTCGAAGATGGGCAGGATGATCAGATATCTTGCGAGAACGTGATGCTAGATCATCAAGATACGCCTCGACTAGGTGTTTGAGGTCGTGAAAAGAGAACGACATGGCCCGCTGAAAGGTGGCTCTAGCATTATTCAGGCCAAAAGGCATATTACGATACATGAAGGTACCCCAAGGACAAGTAAAAGTTGTTTTATGTTGGTCCTCGAGTTTGATTTGAATCTAATTATCACGAGAAAACATCAATGAACAAAAGACCTCACAGCCTGTGCACTCATCGACAATCTGATCGATGAATGGGGTAGGGAGATTTTCTTTTGGGAATGCCTTATTCAAATCATGGAAGTCCATACACATGCGAATCATGCCTTATTTCTTGTTAATTGAAATTGGGTTTGACACCCATTCCGTCAATTGTACAAGGTAGATAAAACCAGCTTTGAGCATTTTTTCTACTTCTTCCTTGACTGTTGCTTCTTTTTTAGGATTTACCGGATTAAGCTTCTATCGGACCGGTTTGGCATTAGGATAAGTCGTAATTTCATGCTAGAAAATTCATGAGTTGATGCCTATCATTTCCTTGTAATACCAGGAAAAAACGTCGCGAAATTCTTTGAATAACTCGGTGTAAGTTTGAATCTCTTCGGGGGAGAAATCCACTCCGACAAAAACATTCTCCACAATGCTAGGGGTTTTAGAGATATCAATTGGAATCATTGTAGAGATGATTTCCATGTTACCCTTGGAATAAAATCCATGCTTATCCAGAGGATTGATAGAACAAGGATTATCCCCATTCACGGTCAAAACAAATTCTCTCGCCTCTATTCTCCTTAACTCGGGAAGGAACTAAGATCTATGATGTAGATCATCCCAAGGTCTATCGGGACCAATAATTTCCTAGAGAATCACCTCATCAAAGGGAAATACCAAGTCTAAAGGATATTGAATGGCAATAGAATCTTGATCCCAGGTAGGCTCGAGAACTAGATCTAACTCTTGTGCAGGAGTCGGATCGAGGTTGGCCGAAGTCTATTGGACAATGTTGTACGCAACCGCAACCACGGATAAGGGCATGTCCATGCCACAATTCCCTATCCATTCCATCGAATCCAATGGGGAACGTAAATTCCATGGATTGTTAAAGTAGCTCGTTCAAAATGATGATACCTGCCAAATTGCATCCTTCGGTTGGTCGAGAACAACCGATATAAAACTTACATCGCTAGGAGGCGATGGGTAATCAAAAGTTCCCATCAACTATGGAAACAAATCGACACCTAAGTTGATAGTGCCAAGCTGCGGATTATCAATCATTGGGACCGTGGAAGCCCCTGGTGAAGGGTCAGGATGAGATAAATACAACTGGTTGATGGTCACAATCTAGCTCTTATGCGAAAAATACAACACTCGGAAAATAGTAGCAACCATCGCATGCATAGCATAAGTCCAAATTCTTCTTAACAATAGGTTGTAGTTGAGAGGCGCATCAACCACTTCAACTTTGACACACATAGTTTTACCTCCAAACTACATGGGGAAGGAAGGAATAATTATGTGTGGTCTAAACGACCAACCGTCAAACACTGTAAGAAATGTAGGTGACGGAGACAACTCAGGCTAGCTAATGTCCTTCCAACATGCCAATGACATCATGCAAGTCGAGGCACCCTCATAAACCACCTTATGGAAAATGTTAGGCATACAATATTTCTTGGTGTAAGCCAGTACTATCTAAAAGGAAACGTGGTGAGGAAGACGATGTTTTAAGTCGGTTGGATAAAAAATGATCGCTCCTGGGTTACATGTCTCTGTCACTCCCAAGGTGGACAACAGAGCTTTTCTCTGCAAGGGGAAACTCTGGAGGACTTCGAGAGTGGACATAGTGCAAGGGATCTGTGCCAGATCCTCTACAACTGAGTATTTTTTGGCATCCCTCGCATTTGGATTATGAGAAGCCTTCCTAAACGCACCTTTAGGGATGTGATTCATCAGTTCTCCCATTGCCTTCTCAATTTGGAGAGGAGTCGGTGGGTCAGTGGCTTCCTTTCCCTTATCGGTAGATTTTGGCATTATGTAGTCTCGGTCCATGTTTTCTAAATGAGCTCTGGCATTCATCATGTAACTATTTGCGGCTGAGTTGTTATTGGTAGGCGTGGGGGCCCCTAATTGCCCCCTGTCGTGCTTGTGGATGCGGAAGCCTAAGCCATGTTTTAACCTTGTGGAAAATGGTTTATCAACATAGTAGGTTGTTTTTGTGCTAATATCTTTTGGGCCTCTACAAGCCGAGGGCATAGGTGAGTTAGGTGGTATTTTATGCAAATATTACATGGATACTTCGACTTTTTATTCTTTGTTTTACCCCCGCCAGCATCATTGATAGCCTTTTTATCCCATTTACCCTTATTATTTTGTTGTTTCTTCTTTCCCTCGATCTTCTGGTTGGACTTGGGATTTTTCAATTGCACATTGTGTAGATCTGACGTCTGGTTAGGGAGAACAACCAAACATGGATTTAGGTTGGCCACAGTCTATTGTATCGACAATTGTTGCAACTGATTTGACAACAGATATGTGGAATTTCTTTGTGTTGGTCCCACAATGCCATCGGCATGAGGCCTAGACTTTTTCTTGGCCTTATTGAGAGTATACCATGGCGCATCTAGCAAGATCTCGTAGAGGATGCCAGACTGAGAGTAGATTAGTTCAAGTTGTTGGTCTCTCATAATTACCTCCTCTTCTGAAAACACTCTAGAAGTCTCTACGTCCTTGGATATGGAGGGAACCAAAGACTTCAAGAATCACTCAAGAAAGAAATAAGGATCGACCTTGACCTTAATTAAT
This sequence comes from Picea sitchensis, assembly GCA_010110895.2. Classification (NCBI taxonomy): domain Eukaryota; kingdom Viridiplantae; phylum Streptophyta; class Pinopsida; order Pinales; family Pinaceae; genus Picea; species Picea sitchensis. The sequence goes on along the minus strand of SNQJ01S0125480.1, from coordinate 20,205 downwards.
CTCTTTCAATGTCGCCACTCTTAGATATGATCAGAGATGTGGTTGGCCTTGGTTTTCTCAAAGTTGGCCAGCAACTCGGTGCCGACATCATATCTCATAGGTAACTAGAAATGATTCAAGAAGACCATTTCCAAGTCATTGAAGTAAGATTACCTCGAGCCGTCGACCTCAATATACCACTTCGCAACACCCCCTTGTTATAACCCTAAAGTGTACCAGACATGCACACCTGGCATCAGGCCATCTTACTTGCTATTTTTTCCAAGCCATCATTGAACAACTCTTCTAAAAAAACATTTTTTTGAATATGTACGTGCCCTGCACCACTATTGCCTACATATACACACTTGTTGCACCATTACAACCCGTGTATACTCACAAAAAGTGCGAAAAATAAAAAATTGCAAAAGGATACGGGTTTTTGGGTAGTTACCTAACCATTTGACCGCCCATAGACGGTCACCCAACCGAATAACTATCATTTTGGTCGATAAAAGAAGGTGTTGGGGTCCCATTCCTTGAAGAAGCATGAGAGAAAATAAACTCTGCCCATTTCATTATTCCCCCGTTGCCCCAAATATTGTGCCACCACATTGTGAGTTTGAGCCAGAATTCTTTTTTCAAACCCTTTTTCCTCCATTGCAAACCCTTTCCATTTTCCTAGAGAGAAATGAAGATGAGAAGAATACGTGGAAGAATTTGGTGCACGGTGAAGAGGATCCTAGGACCGAGTTCGAGGAGCAGTTTTCGGTCTCATATTGTAAGTGACTTTGTGAGATTGATATAAAGAAATACTTTTTCCGTCCTGCCAAATGATATCTTCAATATTCATGATTTATTTGTATTTTTGTTATGATATCAAACCCACTAATCCATATATAGAATGCATTCTTGTAGTTTCTTGTTTTTCTTTTGGTGAATCCAGGTTGGGCTTGGGAGGAGATCTGCAGTTGAGAAACAACTGAGCACAAAGGGATCAACATCAAACGCAGAGTTTAAGGTAAGCTTACCGGATCCCTATACTTTGTTTTTTATGTATGATTGTGGGGTAATGTCAAGATAGTTGTTAAAAGTAGGAGACTTTAGACGATTAGCTATGCCTACACTTTAGAACCCTAGTGTAGTTCGTAGGGGGTTTTCCCCGCTATAGCAAAAATGGCGACCATAGTAGGGAGGCCTCTAGGGTTTTTTAGGGAATATTATTTTTGGGTGTTTTAATTGGTTTAATTTCCTTTTTGAGTTTCTGTAAGTGTCTGAGTCTTTAAGGGATTCTGGTATTCCATACCAGTATTCCCTGCCTTGACAGCTTGACTGTCATTTTCTTTTTTTGAGAAAGTTACAGAGGTGTACGTGGCCTGTACTGCGTCTGCACGCGTACATACACGCCCTACCTTTAGACAACCCGCATACATATGCAGGCTACTGAAGTGTCAGTAGCGTGCCTATGTTGAGAAAATCCTTTTTAAAGAAGAGGAAGTCATCCCCTTCCCTATAAAAAGTCATACTTCTCAGGGGTTTTCTTGATCTAGTCCTAGTCTCTGTTATAGCAGTATGTAGCCTAGGTGTGACCTCAGTATAGCTTTTGTTTATCAAATATTTCTTGTGTTTTATCTATTAGGGTTTTTAGACGAGCTTGTGAGTATGCTCTGATCTGCCTATTTGGTAATGTCAGTGAATCCCTGCGATCTGCAGTGGGCTAGAAGTCATTTCTTAGTCTTGTCTTGTCTTCATTTTTCCCTTTTTTGCTTTAGAAGAAAAGAAAAGAATTCATTTTCCAGTTTCTTGTTTTGAAGCACAAAATAATAAAAAAAGGTTTTTAATTTCTTTGTTTGGTAAAAGTGGTTTAGGTTAGTTGTTTTATTTATCAACGAAAAAGAAAGGTTTTCTTAAGTTATTTATTTGAATACTTAAGACATTAAGTAGCTCGTAGTCGAGAGAAATCTTGTTTTAGGTTTTCCTTTCAAATATCTGAGAAAAGAAGTTACAAAAAAGTTTGGTTAAAGATTTTAAATTAGCAAATCTTTATTTGTGAAGAAGAAGTAGTTTGTTTTCAATTTCATTTTATGATCTTCTCTTTCGTCTCTTAAAGAACATCATTGGTTTCACTTCCATTCCCTTTTACTTAAGAAATCCACTAAAATTAACTCTTAATTAAAAGTTATTAGACTTTGTGTTTGTAGGGTCCATCAATTTAGTCTAGGCAAGAGGCTTGATTTAGGATTGGAGAGGAAACTCTGCAAGGCTACAAAAACAAACATAGGAGTCTGTGCTAGGGAGTGCTTAAAATTCGAGTAACCGTGAAATTTATCCAGGACCCCCCTCTAACACAGGGGCTAAACATGAGGTCATGTGCGGAAAGGTAGCGGACATAACCCCTCCAAAGCCGAACCAAGAAGAGTGGGGAACATATATAGAGGGCTTATCTTGGGATTTCATTGATCGCATTTTCCATGAAGATTCACGGGTCTGGAATCTATTCGAGGTCCTTAGTTGTATTTCAGAACACTTGCTTTCGATACCCTTGATAGGTTTCAAGCTTGATACCCTTCTCATTGCGGTCCACCCGAATGTCGACTGTACCCGCCTGGTGACTGTTCACACGCTAGAAACCTACTTGCCTTTATCTTAGTGACTTACACAGGTGACTGCGGGGGTATACCGCAATACCTAGGGAAGACATTGAGCCACTCTTTGTAGAGTATACCTAGAGGGTGATTCCGTATTTGAGTTGCACTTGCACCAGTAAGTTTCTCTAGTGTTGGCTAGTGTAATTGTTCTTCCAACTATCTAGTGATATGCTTGTCTTATCTCATAGGAGCTTTTTCTAGTGTGTGATGGTCTTTAACATTAATAGAAAGCCCTAGTGTTTCATTGATCTTCTCACACCATGGAGGATCAGGAGGTTCGATGGTCGTGAAGGCTTCTTGGCCTATCGTCGGTTAATCTGGAGCCACCCCTGCCACCTTTAAGGTGAAGACTAGACCAACAAGGATCTTTTGAGGTGACTGGACCATACGAAATTGAGCCCGACCCATCTCCGAGAGGAGAACACGTGATTCCAGAAGAACCAACCATTTTTTACTTTGGAGCGGAAGCTCTTGGTCCATATAACCCTCTGATCACTGATCTATCGGTGCCCATCATTGTATAGGTTGACCCTTACGAACGTCGGGTAGTGTCACAAGTAGTGATGGAGACAAATGTTGCTACTTCTTTAGGGAATCCTCATACTCCCTCTACGGATGTCACTACAGGGGGTTTTCTGCCTCTTAACCAACCATCTCTAGTCTGGACCACTATGGTCTCAATAGCCTCTACCTCAGGCAATGGCCTGATTCCATCTATGGCGGCGATCACTACTCCTTTCACCCAGAGTACGACAGGCCCTCCGTTCTCATATGGGATGCCTGACTTCGATACAAACTCTATCCTTTCCTAATCCACTCTACAGACTTTAGGTCTGGGCGTAGGGAAATCAAACACTCCTCTAAAAGGACCCATGGGGGGCACTTTAGCTCCCTATAATTCTTTCCCTTACAGAGGGGGTCATATACCATCTTCATCCCCTTTGCTTGTCAGTGCTCACTAGCACTCCATCGGGCCAAATGTAAACCATAGTTCATTTGGAGTAGCTAGTCAAGGAATTCCTTCTTATAGCATGTCGGTAGGTTCAACATCATTCTCTTTTTTTGGTGCATTTGGTAAAAATGCACTTTCGTTAGCTATCGTCTCGACCGGGGGAAACCCCAGTTATGGACAACAAAATCCTATGCAGGGTACTATTCCTGCATAGGGGGAAAACTCAGGAATTCCTTCCTCACAAGGACCTTGGAATTCGTGGCAGGGATCATTTCCCTCATCAGGGATGAAGACTAAGGGAAACCCCTTCCATATCCAATGGAACCCCGAGCAAGGCTCAGGATCTATGCCCGTCAGATTGGTAGGGAGAAACCTTTCCCAAAATCCTTGGAATGCAACGCAAGCCCAACCTTCTACGTTCTATTACGAGAGTCAGCTGATGATGTCTCAATAAGTGCAGAACCTGTACGTTGGTCATGGCCATGGTTATTGCCAGAACCCTGGCCAACAACCTAACTTTTCCTAGCAACCTGGTGCCAGCCAAACTCCATGCTCCTTTTTCCCCAGTTATAATCAACAACCCAAATTACCATTTCTAGAAACTTTTCACTTTATAGACTTGACAAGTTTATTAAATGACCCCATCTATCATGATCCGCATTGGCCTCCTATGCCAACCAAGTTGCCTTCAAACATCCCAAAGTTTGAAGCTAATCCTAATGAAGATCCAGGCGATCATGTGACTACCTTCCATTTATGGTGCTCGTCCAACTCATTGAGAGACGACTCCATCCAGTTGCATTAGTTTCAACACACTCTCATCGGGAGTGTTGTGAAATGGTACATTGAGCTCGATCGCTCAAGATACTCTACCTTTGGAAAATTGGCAATGCTTTTCGTAAACCATTTTCAATTACCTGTGAGATACGATGTCGGCATTAAATTGCTGGCCAAATTTGAGCAGACAAAGGACAACCATATCTCAGATCACATCCGAGAATGGAGACACCGGGAGAGTTTGATAAAGTACCAGTCCCACTAGCATTCCTTCTTGAGTGGTTCCTTAAGTCTTTGGTACCTCAGTTATCCAAATACGTAGCAACGTCGGGTGTCTTTTCAGAAGAAGAAGCAATAATGAGAGCTCAATAGCTAGAACTGATTTACTCTCAATCTGGTTTACTTTACGAATTTTTTCCAAATGCACCACGATCGATACTTAACAAGACCAGACAGAGATCTGGACCACATGTCGATGCTATTGTTGGCTCAGTGCAAACGAATCCTGTTGATCAACTATCAAATCAATTACAACAATTGTTAATACAACAGACAGCGACCAGCTAGACCACTGGTTTAGTTGCTCCCCCTATTCAAACGTTGGATGTACACAGTGTGCAATCGACAAACCCAAAGGCCACCCAGTAGCCTGACGGAAAGAAGAAACAATGAAAGAAGGGTAAGGAGCATAAGAAACCTACCAATAATGATGGCGGGGGAAGCACAAAAAATAAGAAGTCAAAGTATGCATGTAACCTTTGCACAGAAGACCATCTGACTCACATGTGCCCTCGTCTTGCAGAGGCCCAGAAGTTATTGGCATAGTAGCAACCTATCGTGTTATCAAACCCATTTCGACATGGGAAAAATTTAACTCAAGCCTCTTCGAGCACGGAAGGGGGTAGTCAGGGACCCCCTCCATCTTCGAGTAACCCTTCATCTGCAAATGTGTATATGTTGAAAGGTAACATTGATATAGCAACTAGGACACATGACTATGAAACGCCAAACACCTCTGACAAGGGTAAAGAAGCCGAAAACCCACCTCTTCCTCTCCAGATTGAGAAGATGTTGGGGTAAACAATGACATGCATCCCAAAAGGTGCATTCAAGAAAGCTTCCCACAATCCAAATGCAAGGGCCACCCAGAACTACTCTGTGGTGGAGGATTTGTCTCAAACCCCTTGTGTAATGTTTGATTTGGTGGTCCTCCAGAGCTGCCCTTCCCAGAGAAAGGCTTTGTTAGCTACCTTAGTATCTTCTAAGACTTGTAATATGGGAACGATCATGCTTGATACGACCGACTTAAAACCTCATCTCCCTTACCACGTGGTGTTTCAGATAGTAGTGGCTTGCACCACAAAAAATAGCTACTCAGAACATTTTTCGCACGGTGGTTGATGAGGGTGCCTCGACATGCGTGATGTCGTTGGTGTGTTAGAAGGACATTGGCCAACCCATTTTGTATCCATCACCTACTCTTCTTACTTCTTTCGATGGTCATTCATTTAGACCACATGGAATCATGCCCTCTTTCCCTATGTAGTTAGGGGGGAAGACCATGTGCATCGAGGTTGAAGTGGTCGACATGTCTCTCGACTACAATCTCTTGTTAGGAAGGAGTTGGACCTATTCTATGCAGGTAATGGTCGCTACATTTTTCCAGGTCTTGTTGTTTCCACACAAGGGTCGGATCGTGTCCATTGATCAGTTTTCCTTCTCCTATCCTGACCCTTCATCAGGGGCATCCATGGTCCCGATGATTGATAACCCTCAACCTGGAATCATCAACATAGGGGTTGGTTTGTGCCGACCTTTGATGGGTACTTTTGATTACCCGCCTTCTTCCGGTGACGTTAAGTTCATATCATTTGTCCCCGACTAGCCTAAGGTTGCAATTTTCAAGTATCATCGTTTCGTACGACTTACTTTGATGATCTGTAGACTCTTCCTTCCCCATCATCCACGATGGAAGAGACAAGGCACCATGGCATGGCCATGACTTTGTCCACGGCATAGATTGTGTACTCTATAGTCTAGCAAGCTTCTACCGATCCCGATATGACTCCTGTACAGGAGTTAGATCTGGTTCTCGAGCCTATTTCAACTCAAGGTTCCCTCGCTGATATTGATTCTTTAGACTTATTCTTTCCCTCAAATGAGGTGATTATTGATTCAATGACTAGTTCGGACAAACCCTCAGATGATCTCTATCACAGATCCTATTTCCTCCTAGAGTTAAGAAGAATTGAAGCAGGTGAATTCACTTTGACTATGACTGGAGATAGGTATTTTCCTATCAATCCTTTGGCTACGCACACAGTTTACGCTGAAGGAAATATGGAAACCATTGCTAAAATGATACCTATTGATATTATCTCCAGAACCCTTTGCGTCATGGAGAATGTCTTCGTCGGAACGGACTGCTCCCCTGAAAAGATTTGAATCTACAAGGATTTATTTAAATAATTCTGCGATAGTTTTTCCCAGTCTTACGAGAAAATGCCAGACATAGATCCAAGAATCGTTGAACACAAAATCACAAAATATCTTGACGCTAAGCTAGTCCAGTAGAAACTTCGTCCGGTTAATCCTAAGAAAGAATCAACTATTAATGTTGAAGCAGACAAACCGCTTAAAGCTGGTTTCATCTACCCTGTCTAATTGACTCAATGGGTATCGAATCCCGTTGCAGTCAACAAAAAATAGGGTACGATTTGCATATGTACGAACTTCTGTGATTTGAACAAGGCCTGTCCAAAGGATAATTTCCCCATGTCATTTATTGACTAGATAGTCAATAAATATGCAGGTTGCGAGGTATTTTCTTTCATGGATGGTTTTTCAAGATACAATCAAATACAAATCAAACTCGAATACCAACACAAGACTGCTTTCATTTGTCTGTGGGGTACATTCTCTTATCGGAAGATGCCTTTTGGTCTAAAAAATATTGGAGATACTTTTTAGCGGGCCATGTCTTTTTCTTTCCATGATCTCAAACACATAGTCGAGTCTTATCTTGATGATTTAGCATAACGATCTCGTAAGAGAACTAATAATCCCACACACCTATGACTTATCTTTGAGTGATGTCGCTACTATCGGATTCGCTTGAATCCAAAAAAATGCAGGTTTTGTGTAACGTCGAGTCGTCTGCTAGGTTTCATCATTTCGACAACAGGGATCATGGTCGATCCTCTAAAGGTTGAGACAATAGTTCAGTTTCCTCCCCCGTGCACAGTCCCTCAGCTTCAGAGTTTACAAGGAAAAGTGAACTTTTTACGGTGTTTCATCGCAAACTATGCCGAGATCACAAAGGGTTTCATGCATTTACTAAAGAAGGATGTTCCTTTTCATTGGGATGAAGCTGCTCAGCTATCTTTCGAAGCATTGAAATGCACCCTCACGTCTAACCCTCTGTTTCGACCACCCAATTATAATAAAGATTTCTTATTGTACTTGGCTACTGCAGAGTCGACCATCGGTATGGTCTTGGTTCAGGAGGATGATTTTCTCAAAGAATACATGATTTATTACCTGAGCCGAGGCCTGGTTGGACGATAACTCAATTATTCCTACGTTGAAAAACTTGCATCGGCAACAGTTCATGCTTTCCAACAGTTCCATCATTACATTATGTTTCGTAGGACCACCATCATTGTCATTGTGAATCCATTTCAATATGTGTTGAAACGACGTGTAATCGGCAGAAAGATCGGTAAATGGATAAGAATTTGACTTGGATTTTGTTTCAGAGACATCCAAAAAGTTGTTGGTCTTCACGAAACTTCCTGTCAAATCAGGTGATGTTATACCCAAGGAGTCGCCTATTAAAGGAGACATGTTTTTATAGTGTCTTCAGACCCCTGGTATGGAGATATACTAGTTTATATCCAGACTTTGAAGTGCCCCATCTCTGCTTCGCGTTATGAGCATCACCATATATGCCATCAGACCAAGAACTGTCTCATGCTCGAGGACGCTTTGTATCATCGAGGTGTAGATTGCATCCTTCGTCGGTGTCTCACTCATGAAGAAGTGGAAATCATACTTAATGATTGCCACACTGAAGCATGTGGCAATCATTTGTCTGGGTTGGCAACAACCCAAAAGATTCCGCGAAGCCAGTTACTTTTGGCTGACATTAATCAAAGATTGTGTTGAATCAATCAAGAAGTGCCACCCATGTTAGATCTTCTCTCAAAAGATGAGGGCACACCTTGTTCCCATGTTTCCCATCATCCTAGGTCCCTTCACCAAGTGGGGGATTGATTACACTACATGCAACCCCCCTTCAACAAGGGGTAACTGTTATATCATCATAGCAGTAGACTACTTCAAGAAGTGGGTCGAAGCTATGCCAACGTTCAAAGATGATGGCGAGACAACAACTCTCTTTTTGTTTAACGAGATAATAACAAGTTTTGGAATCCTGAGAGATATTGTCACTGACCATGGCAGTCACTTTCAAAATAAAATGATGTCCGAGTTAAGGTCAATTCTTGGGTTGAGTCAAGAAAATCCGTCACCCTACTACCCACAATCGAATGCTCAAGTGGAAGCCGTGAATAAATCTCTTAAGACTATTATATAGTGAACGATTAATTCGGTCAAGTCAAATTAGCATTTGATGTTATACTCAACATTATGGGCCTACCGAACGTCTTTTAAGATTGCAACCAGTTTCTCACCTTTTCAACTTGTTTACAGGCTGGAAGTAGTCTTTCCTATAGAGTTCCATATCCCATCCCTAAATTTGGTATTACATTTATTGCCAAACACTTCACCGCTTGAAGAGCATTTATTATATCTTGAGCAGCTCGATGAGCAGCGTCGAGATGCAAGCTTGCCCAACAAGGCTCACAAACAAAAAGTCAAGTGTTAGTATGATCGATCCGTTCATCCTCGGATTTTCTCTGAAGGTGACCTTTTGCTAGTCTATGACCAATATAAAGAGCCCGTGGGGGCAGGCAAGTTCAAACCCATGTGGTTCAAACCTTTCATCATGAAGGAAGTTATAAATAAGGGCACTTATCGTGTGGTAGACTTTGAGGGAAATTCTTTGACAGAGCCTAGAAATGGGCTCTACCTAAATAAGTATTACTCATAGTTGGGTCACCTTGGGTGACTTCTTGTACATATGTATAGTATTTATACAGTTAGTTTTTGTCTTTTTGTTTTATGGACGTGTCATTTTTAATGTCATTTTTTTCACTGTGGCAGATTTCAAGTGAATCAGAGGTGCTCATTGGGTTTGCGGATGGCACTAACCGGCACACTCGGAAGCTTGCTTCCGCAACTTGGGTAATTTTCACACCTTAGGGCCAGTTGCTATCTTCAGGAGGTATTTTTTTAGGTGACGCCACAAACAATGTCGTTGAATACAACACAGTTTTAGAGTTTCTTCATGACGCTTTGTCGCATGGTATCTTTCACATCCGGGTCTACTTATAAGCTCAGATGGTTGTGTCTAAGTTAAATAGGGTTTACCGCATTTACGATCCTACTCTACACTAACGGTTCTTTAGGGTACATCTCTTAGAACGAAGCTTTCATTACATTATGTATATCCATGTTCCTAGGAGATTGAATCAAATCACTGATACTCTATCTAATCATGTATTAGATTGACATATTTCACACATGTAAGAAAATGAACACACACGCACATGTAAATACATTTGTAAATAAATGTAATCCATAAGACATAAAAAGATGTAAATACGCATATATAGATCGAAAGTATCAGAGTACATAGGTGGGCGCAAGCGCCTCAAAAATATATGTCCAATAAGATTCATGGGGCTTATGCCCTCAAAAATATACAAAAATGCCATTGACATGTAAGTAGTCCAACCTAGCTAAGGGCAGGGCCTGTTGGCCCTACCATAGTGAACAACGGCGTTTTCCAAACGTCAAAAAAGTTGGACCCAGGTCTATGGCACCCCAACTACATGAGGTTGCATCGATGGTGGCAGATCTTTGATCTCTGCCATAGGGACTATGCAAGTGAGCCCAGTGAGGTTCCACTCCACCCGTCTCAAAACTCTCTTAGCCTCTCTGGCTGTAGGTCCCCTTGTTGTTGGTCTGCTAGCCATGGATGGTCCTGCCTTTGGTCGAGGGTGTCACCTATTCCTAAAGAATTTTGTTGTATGCACTGGTCCCACATCTGTACATAATAGATACATAGTTGTCAGATACTTTGATACACATAAAAATGATATATATATAAAGAAATAAAAATTAAATAACTTTGAAAAACAAAGATACCTATCTCTCCTCATTCTACTTCGGGAGGTACAGACATATCAGGATCCCTAGAGAAGTTGATCTCGACATAAGGGTAGTCCTCTATAGCTGGAATATGTCGAGACCACCAGTTGAAAAATTTATCATCAAAGGCCTCAATGGTACTCCCTCCCCCCTGTCGTGGTAACAACGTCGTCCATATGTACACTACTGGAAGACAGGCCATGTGCCCTCGTATTGTCTCTTGCAGATTGAGACTGGGTACCCTCTCAAAGAAAAAGGAACATAGAACAGTCCCAAACCCAAATTTTGTGTTTCTCTCCACATGACACTCTGTTAATTGTCTCTTCATGCAATCTAGCATGGTTGTGCTCTAGTCAATAACTTGTGCATTTAACCACTGAACCGCACAATTCATGTGTTCCCAGGAGGCCTGATGTAAGGCCACAGATACACTGATCCACCCAATAAGTAAAACTATCACTTTCAGTGATAGGTTTGAAATCTTGTGGATCGGCACCTGGGAACCCACTTTATCTGTGTCAGCTTAGCAATGGAGTCCAATCAATTTATCAATGTTGTGAGGCCCGGGAGGAAAAACACGAAGGTTGATTGGTTCCCCTCTCCTTGAGAGACTAGTCAGAAAATAAATATCCCCAGTCATTGGATTCAACGACTGTCCTTCGAGCATAAATGCCTCTGCATCAAGGTGTCAGTTATCTACTAAGGCGTTCAACAGCCTAGGTTGTTCCCACATGAATGGACACTGGAAGAATTTCAAAATACCACATTTTGCTAATGCAATGAGAGAAGTAGGGTCTTCTAAGACCAAAGAATCAATGTCTTCATGCCCCCTTTCTCTCCAGTGAACGTACATCTTGCAAAATGCAGTTTCAAAGGGGAGTTAACTCTTGCTTTTTAATTTTTTCCATATGTTTAGCGGTGTACGTGGGCTATATTAAGAACAGTCGCGTATGCACGTGGGCAGGTTGTTTTCTTCCCACAGGCATACGCATGTTTTCCTTTGAAAACCCACATACATGTAGGGCCGCACCATTTTTAAGAGTGCGCGCTCCCCCAAAAAACTAAAATGAACCAAAAGAGAAGTTTTGAATTGCAAGAGGGGTTGTTTTATACTTGGTCCAATCAGAAGTTCGTTTCATCCACCGAAGCTCCTAGAGTCAACTCTTTTGGCAAAGGGGTGTTTTAACTTTTTGGTCAATTCTCAATTTACAATGGTGATAATGAGTTGTCGGCTTCTATTTATAGATTTTTTGGCCCCTTTTGTCATTTTTTGGACCCTTTTGTCGTTTTTTCTAGCTTAAAAATTGTTTAGTATGGTTCTTGAGTTTCTTACTAGATGTTACGATATGTGTTACTTTTGGTATTGGGAAACTTTTTGAGAGTTGGATCATTTTTAAAGGTCCTTTGGTAAAAAATCATTTTTCCCACTTTTTGCATCTAAGTTAGGTTTCCACCTCCACTTTCTGCATCTCGTTGTATTTTTCACTTTTCCATAGGATTGACCCCACCGAGTTGTGACACAAAACCATCGTTTCTTCTTTAGAAGTGTCCTAATTTGGTGGTAGATCCTACCTTTACATGGATTCCCTAGTTAGATCCTCATTACTTTTGGCATCCATGCCATCGTTAATCATTATAGGCTCAGGAGTCCTTACTGGTTTTTTCCTGATTATGAGTTTTGAGCCTTATTCGCTTGTTTCATTATCACTCTTGACCTCACCCTCGGGACTCCCAAACAAAGATGAGTCTTCTTTAAGCCCTTTTCAGACTCTTTAAACATGAAAATATTGTCGAGCGATCCTGTCACCCTTCACGCTCGCCAAACTAAAATTTGAAGGCATGTCTGTCTGGCGGTAGTTTACCCATTTGTCGGTCTGGATGGTCAATTGTATGAACAAAGGTATACTCTAGGAGCTTCGGTTCACTAGAAGATTATTCTCAGGTATAATGTTAACCCTTTTTCGGGCCTGAGGGACTAAATTTACGAAAAAGGAACCCCCCCACGGAGTCCATAGTTAAGCTCTTTTCAGACTCCCTAAAATTGAAAAGATGGTCGAGTGACCTTGTTTATTCACACTCGTTAAATTGGTCCATAAGAACATCCCTTACAGAGTCCATAGTTAAGTTCTTTTCAGACTCCTTAAATATGAAAATAATTCTGAGTGATATTGTCTTTGTCACACTCATTAAAATGGTTTTGAATAGGCATCTTTTTAGTGCTATTTTACTCCTTTTTTGAACCGAATAGACTACCTTCGCAAAAAGGAACCCCAGTGGAGTCTCCTTTTACGCTTTTTCATACTCTCTAAAAATGAAAAAACATTGAGCTTACCTTCTATGGGCTCGTTAAAATTACATCGAAGGACGTTATCATTATGTCTTATTAATCGCATTAGCATTCCTGCCTCTTTGGCCTAATGTCGGCTCCATGTTTCTCTCAACTGAACCATCTGAAGCATACCTTATATGCAAGCCTTGTAGCACTTTTCCTCTGTGTCTTAACACCCTAACCCATGGAGGATTTTTTCAGAGTGTCCTTTTCCTGCATATGTCTCCTTTCTCTGAGCATCAGTGTGTTCCTTGCACTTGTAACTAGTATGTCTGTGACACTTGTTCCTCCTTTGTAACGTAGCATTCTTTTATTCTTTTTCAAGCTTTCCAAAATTATTGAAATAGACAAAAAAATCAAATATACCACAAAAAGAGGAAGGGAAAAGTATTTTCTTTTTGTTGGCAGCACAATGAGTCACCCTTGGACAAAGCACATCCTTTCATTTGTTCGTCAAGCCTTGGCATTTAATATGACCTTAGGAAGTTGTTCTCGCTACATAGAGTTGTGTCCTCCTCCATTTGGTTATCCTTCCAAACATATGGAGAGTTTGTGTTGCCTCCTGCATAGTGAAATTATGTCAATGCCATGCTACCTGAGTCTCATCATTTGTCATGCTTTTGTCCAAGGGAAGTCTTACTAAACTTGAGTTGGCCCTTCTGCAGTTTGTCTCTTGTCCTCATGCCCGGCCACCCTGAAAGTCCAATCAAGTACATGTTCAAAATCAATCAAGTTCTCTGCCTGATCATTGAGATCCTCTTGTCTGTTCCCGATGACTTGTCAAAGACCTCTGGGTAGTGAAGTCATACACTAATATTACACTCCTACCTGAGTTTTGAAGATCTTGAATTTGTTTCCCAAGATTTGAAGGCTTCATCTCCAACCATCAGGCATCATTATCTTCTTGAAGATGGATACTATACATGTATATCTTTTGATTTTGAGATTTAGATCCGCTATGTATTGCTCATGGATACACTTTATATAGTTATATGACATGGATCTGTAGTGTATTTGATTGGAAGCCATGATTTTATTTTATCCCGAGCATGGGTATGCCTGCCTCGATGAGACAAATTATTATTTTGCAGATGGCACCTCATGAACTCTAGTCTCTGGGCTCACTCGCTTCGTACGTTGGTGAAGATTTGTAATGTATTTCAGCCATCAGATGCTCTACCGACCTCACACATTAGGGGGCATCTATTATAACCCTAAAGTGCACTAGACATGCATACCTGGCATCAGGCCATCTTACTTGCTATTTTTTCCAAGCCATCACTGAAAAACTCTTCTAAAAAACAATTTTTTTGAAGATGTATGTGCCCTGCACCACTACTTCCTGCGTATACACTCTTTTTGCACCATTACAACCCACGTATACTCACAAAAAGCATGAAAAATAAAAAATTGCAAAGGGATACAAGTTTTTGGGTAGTTACCTAACCATTTGACCGCCCATAGCCAATCACTCAACCGAATAACTATCTTTTTGGCCTATAAAAGAAGGTGTTGGGGTATCATTCCTTGAAGAAGCATGAGAGAAAATAAACTCTGTCCATTTTAGTACTCCCCCATTGCCCCAATATTTTGCAACCACATTGTGAGTTTGAGCCAGAATTCCTTTTTCAAACCCTTTTTCCTCCATTGCAAACCCTTTCCATTTCCCTAGAGAGAACTGAAGAGGAGAAGAATACATGGAAGTAGTTGGTGCATGGTGAAGAGGAGCCCAGGACCGAGTTCGAGGAGCCGCTTTTATCTCATATTGTAAGCGACTTTGTGACATTAATATAAAGAAATACTTTTTCTGTCCTGCCAAATGATATCTTCAATATTCATGATTTATTTGTATTTTTGTTATGATATCTAACCCACTAATCCATATGTAGAATGCACACTTGTAGTTTCTTGTTTTTCTTTTGGTGAATGTAGGTTGGCCTTGGGAGGAGATATGCAGTCAAGAAAAAAATGAGCACAAATGGATCGACACCGGACATGAAATTTAAGGTAAGCTTACCAGATCCCTATACTTTGTTTTTTATGTATGATTGTGGGGTAATGTCGGGATAGTTGTTAAAAGTAGGGGACTTTAGATGGTTAGCTCTACCTACACTTTAGAACCCTAGTGTAGTCCATAGGGGGTTTTCCTCACTATAGCACGCCTATAAGAGTGAGTTGAAAAAGGCACAACTAGACATAGTCGTTCTTCAGTGAGTTTGACGAGCACCATAAATGAAAAGTCATCACATGATCACCTGGATCTTCGCCAGTCTTGCCCTCAAATTTTGGAATATATGAAGGTAAATTAGTCGGTGTGGGGGGCCAACATGGATCGTGACATATCAGGTCATTCAGTAATCTCAACAAGTCTAGCAGATGTAGAGTTTCAAAAAAAGGTAGTTTTGGTTGTGAACTATTTACAGGAAAAGAGGGTCCTGGAGTTTGAGGGTCTTGGAGTTTGATTGGCACCAGGTTTCCAGCAAAACTTGGATTGTTGGCCAGGTTTCTAGTAGAAACTGTGGCCTTGACCAACATAAGGAAACTTCATTTTTTTGGGTGTCATCGTTTGACTCCCAAAATTGGATGACATAACCTGTGTGGGGATTGATCTATGTATTTTATTCCAAGGACCTTGGAAGGGAATTCCCCCAGTTGATCCGATGGGCATGGGTATGGAGCCTTACCCGGGGTTCCATTGAGTATGGATTGGGTTTCCCCCGACCTACATCCCTTGTGATGGAACTGATCCCTGCCAAGGATTTCGAAGACCCTGTGTGGAGAAAACTCCAGTCATTGCTCCCTGTGAAGGAATAGTACCTTGCACCAGGTTCTGTTGACCAAAGTTGGGGTTACCACAAATCGAGACAGTAGCCTAAGAAAAATTATTGCTACCAAATGCATCAAACAAAGAGAATGACATAGATCCCACCAGTGTTGTATAAGACAAAGGTCCTAAACTGCCTCCATCAAACAAGATATAATTAGTGTTTGGCCCGATTGGCTGCTGAAAAAAACCACCGAGCGAAGGGGACGGAGGAGGTATATGACCCCCACCATAAGGGATAACATTAAAAGGGACAGTAGTTCTCATGGTTGACCCTTGCACAAGAGACTTTGAGCTCCCTGCCCTCAGACCCATGGTCTGTAAGGTATAATAAGTAAGAACCAAGTTTGTATCAAAGTCAAGCATCCCATATGAGAAGGGAGGGCATGTCGCACTCTGATTAAATGGAACAGTGGTCAAATATGATAAAGGTATCGAACCACTGCCTGAAGTTGAGGGATTTGAGACCACTGTGGTCCTGAATGGTGAAGGTGGGAGAGGAGGTAGGATGCCCCCTGCAGTAGTAGCTATAACGGGAGTATGAGGACTCCCATATGAAGTAGTAACATTTGCTTCCATTGTGACTCATAGGAATAGATGGCACTCAAAAGATGTCACCTCAGGAGGGAAAATCTAAATCAATACTGTAATGTCCCTTTCCAAATAGGAGCTCCAGAGAGGAGGCTTATTAGTCTAAACCGCCCCGTTAGACTATAGCCAGGGCCAGAAAAGGGGTAAACAGGGTTACTAGAGGTCACTTCAGTCAAAGGTGTTATGTTCAGAAAGTGACATTGAGCTAAAAGTGGGTAAAAGTGCTTTTAAATCATTAAGAGATAAAAATAGAACAGACAAGTTCAAATTAGAAGTCAATAGTAAATTAAGGTTTTAGCAGTGAATTAGGGTTTGGGAAAGCTATAAGAGAAGGGTTAGTGACCTAATTGGGGATTATGAAAATTATGAATTGTCAGTAAGAAGTAAGGCACATCTCAGGAGAGATAGTTCAGTGGATTCCAGGAGGAAGACACTAGTTGGTTGATTTCGGTGTTCAGAGACACACCCTAGTCACCGAGGAGATCACGCAGGTATTCAATGATTCTTCAACAGTAGTTACGCAGGGTCCCATAGCAAATGCGCGCTTATTCAGGGTGAGAGAACAACTTCAAAGGAGGTTCAGTGGATCGACTCGCCCCATACAGGGAGAGTTCATAGATTCCACTCCGACCCATTTCGAGAAGAAGGCAAGGCGTATCTTTCACCTGGTTTCTCATCTGGCTCTGATGGTTGAATCACTAGGGTGAATTTTCCCCAAGAGGGAGAGATGCATCATTTAGTTACTTTTGTATTCTAGCTAAGATCCCTTTTGTCCTCGATCTAGCAGAGAAATTAATTGTATTCAGTTGTATTCGGCATTTTTACTCCAAGGAGATTTCATAATATAATTTTGTCGTCTTTTGTCGCCATTATTATTATTTGAATGCCCATTTGTCTATTGTAAACAACTGATCCTACACACATTAACAACGTTTCCTAGACTAGCCAAGTCAGGAACATTACAGTGGTATCAGAGATTTAGTCCTACCAGCCTATGACTAAAGATGATGAGTGCAACAGAAGACCTAGATGGCCATGAGCACGAAGAGGACTAATATGTCACTTATGATAGGTGCAAGGAAAGAGGGTTGAGGCCTGACTTTCCTCTTTTCCATATTAGCTCAGAGGAAGAGGAAGAGGCACACAGGGAATAAGACCATGAGGATGAACACGAGGAAGAAAGGATGTTAGGAGACAGATATGAGCAACCAGAGGGTAGTGGTAAGGCCCCCATGGAGCCAGAGGTAGCCTTCATGAAGGTTATCCATGAAATAGTAGCTATTTAGTGGGCCATGACTCATTCCTTGACACAAGTGGCTGATATATTGGCTATAGTGGGCACCCCAGATACATAAGCCCCACATGCAGCACAGAGGAATGCGGGGGCAGGAAGTAGACCCCAGTCTCCTACTTGTGCATAAACCCTTTCGAGTAGAATTCCCAGACCATTTTTTCCCAGTTTCTAGAGAGCACCCCCAGTAGCAGCACAACTACCAATGGCACAAAGGTCGTCCACTCATGCATAGGACATTACAGAGTACAGGAGGGAGTATGCAGCACTAGGCCATGACTTCCATCAAGACATGACCATAGTTGAGTATTGTGGACTCAGACTCAGGAACCACCCCAGAGAGCCATAGAGAGGAGGACCATAGCAACATCAGAGGCATAACATTGATTTCATATGGAAATTTGGTAAGCTCACCATATCTTCTTTCGACGGATCATCCAAATGCACTGCCAAATCTTGGGTATAGAAGTTAGACACATACTACAAGCTCAACCAGATGACCGAGATAGAGGCCATTAGTTTCTCTACCTTACACTTGGAGGGTGAGGCACATGAGTGGTGGCACCATGGATTGGTGACATTGGCTCATAGTCGCATCACCTCCTATAGGGAGTTCACAGAGAGACTCATGGACAGGTTTGATAGGAGGGATTCCAAGATCCACTTCAGGGATCTAGCCTAGTTGAGACAAACTGTCATAGAAAAGTCATTCATCATGGAGTTTCAGTGGGTAGCCATGGCAGTGATAGATATATCAGAGCCCAAGCTGATCATGCTATTCACAGAGGAGCTCATAGACCCTTTGAGAGGATGGGTGAAGGCATACAGGCCACCCACCTTACAGGATTCCATCCTACGCACTCGAGATTTGGAAGACTCAGTGCCAAAGAATAAACCCTTTTCCAAACCCTATGTACCCCAGAAGGATCGAGACAGGAAGCTATTCCAGAAAGAATGGAAGGGGAAGGAGAATCTAGATGATGAGACGAGGTGAGAGCTTATGAGGAACAAGATTTGCTTCAACTGCAGAGACCCTTGGGTCCCAGGTCACAGGTGCATGGGCAAGGCATAGATTCATTATATTGAGGTGGCAGAAGACAGTGTGAAAAGTGAGGAGTGTAAATGTGTTGAACCTTCACAAAATAGATCTAGCTAAACAATAATACACACATTTGCAGAGAGAATTTGAGAAAGAAGAAGAAGGAGAGAAAGAATGGAAGAATTCTCATTAACTGTATTCCACACTCAAGGAGTGAATAATTTACAATAGATATAGGATAAATGAATAAATAATGTGCCATAGTGGTGGTCTAGAGTGATCTGTACACACACCAATAGTTACGGGAGTAAACTGCCACCTAGTTTAGTCTCTCAGGCAGTTACTAGAGTGAACCGCCACCTAGTTGAGTTAACTAGTCAACTAGTCTTCAGTTAACTGACTAAATAGAGAGTAGTGAGGAGTTAACTCAGGGAATCAAGTGTAATGCATCAATATGGTGATGATCCCAAATAAAGTGCACATTATCATGGTGATGATCCCAATGTTTTATGGTGACAAAACCAATGTAGCATCTAGACTCAACTCAACTAGTCAAACTGAAGTGTCAACTGAAGAGAATATTCTCCAGGTGGAATATTCTCCCCTAAAATATAGAAGATTGGATAATGACTAATTATGAATAATAAACAAGGAAAAACCTTAGGAAAAATAAATCCTAGGTGTGTGTGAAGTAATTCTAACACCTCCCTGAACATCACTATGGTGAAAATAAAGAGTGGGTCCCAACAACGAGGTCATGTTAGGTACCCAAATACAAAAGATACACTAAAATAAATGAGGAAAGAGGGAAAACCTCATGGGAACCCCCCCCTCAAATAAAAATTCATAAAAAAAAATAAAAAATGAGAAGGAACGAAAAGAAGTTGCTAAGCAATCGTGTCCTTCACTCCAAGAAGACCTCGCAACTGTGCAAGTTTGTGCTTGTTGAATATTTTGTTGAAGATGTATATGTCTACATGGATCTGATGAAGTAGATGCACCATTGATATTTCTATACATATCCACTTTATATTCTTGTAATTAATAATATCTAAATAAAGTTTGGATGAAACTTTGAAAACCGTGCGGCCGTTTCTGAAAAAACACTGAAATTTTATTGATTTTAAAATAATCATAACTTCACTTTCTAGACTCCGTTTCGGACAATTTTTTTTTTAAATTGGATATTTTTCCGAGAGGAATTCAAATATCCAATTTGTTTCTGAAAAGTGTTCTCAGAAAATATCAGAATGGAGTATGATGTGCACGTCTCCCTTTTTGTCTTCTGAGATGCATGCATTGTGGATGGAAAAGTATCTACATGTGACTCCTGAGATGCATGCCATATATATTCCACATGAATTTTAGAAAACAAATATGAAATGGATTAGACATCATCTTCAATTAATGGAATACAATTTTTTGTAGATACTTGTGTAGAAGGCTCTTCAAACTAAGATGATTTATCTTCCAGTGGCTTTTCTACATTCTCTATCTTG
>SNQJ01S0125479.1:25323-51783 GCA_010110895.2 Picea sitchensis | reverse complement strand
GATGTCAAGAAGGGCACATGAGGCTACAAGGTAGCTTCTATCCAGAGTGGTGCAGTGCACCTCACTTGTCAGTTGATTGCAAGGAAGTTAGTAAGAAAGAACTGACCCACCCAAGTCACTAGTTTTGTAGTCGACCTCATAGGGAAGTGCGCGGAGGGCCTTCAGATGAACTGGTTGAACTACCTGGTGAACCAGTTGGAACTCGACTATAGTGAAGCACAAGATCAAGGATATGAATTTCATTTCAGCTGTCTCTTGATCCTTATAGATTTTATTGCATGGGATATGTCGGAAGGTACGAACTTCCTGGACATTGAGCCTTTTGAACCACTCACCTCAAAGTTCAGTACACTATGTTATTCAAGGGACATGAATAAAAAGTGGAAGTCAAATGTTGTTTTTCATACCTACTACAATCAACTAAAGATAGTCATACAGTCTGAGCCCCGCATGACTCCAAACATTTTTCATTGGTTCAAGCCTTTGATGAAGTTCAGCATAGATTGGCATTTTATTTACATCATAGTGCACGCCGACAAACACAAGTAACAAATTCAATCCTACTATAATATGACAGAGGAGGACTTGGAGGATATCACTAAGGACTGGTCAGCGAATCTCCTTATTTCAGCGGACCCTGTGGAGATATCTGACATCAACATCCCAGAAACTGCATAGGATACACCCGGACCTAGCAGAACAAAGAAGACCGAAGAGGTCCAAGAGATAGATAGAGCATCCATGAAGATTTCTTCCATATCACCAAAGAAAGGAGGTGATGGAGAAGAGTTGAATGACAAATAATTCAAACAGAAGCAAGGAGACGAGGTTGATCCCCTAAAGAAGAGAAAAGGTTCGCCTCTGAAACCCTCCTCCCGGAAGAAATCAAAGGCCTCCATGAAAAATATGCAGACCATCCTCACCTCTGATGACTTCTACTTCCTCATAGTAGCCCTATAAGATGCTTCATTGGAAAACGAAGAGAAACAAGAAGAAAAGAAAGAGGATATGTATGATTGAATTGAGACTGAAATCTGAGGGGTATAACAGGACCTATAGTCTAGTCATGTAGTCTCCACTGTGCCTGGAGAACCATAATTGGGAGATGAGATAGCTCAACTCCACCGCCTAGCCGATACAGTCAAAGCTCGCCTTCGATGAGCACAAGAAGAAATAGCGCAAGGCACCCAAGATTTGACACAAGTACAAGGAGTACTCATCGAGCAACGTAGTTCTACAGAACAGGAAAATATTTCTCTCCAAGTGAATTTTGATGAAGAAAAAGCACAACTATAGCAAGAAAAGGAACAGTTTCTCACAGAGCAAATCGAAGTAACAGAGGCGGCCAAGAGAGCATTTTTCTCTGTGACAGTCTTAGAAATCAAGGCAGAAGACCGAGTTACACAGTAGGTGAACCAGATTGCAAAGGCCATCCAACAACTACAACAACCCATAGAAGATTTGGAGCTATGCAATGTACCTGAGACCCCACAAGATGTAAGATACCAAAGAGAAGAAACCACCTAGATAATAGTTGAAAGGCTAAAGGCTCTTACCCTGGAATGTAAGCAACTTACCGATTGTAGTTCCCAGACCTATGAACAACTCATGGAGAACCCAGAATTGAAGGCATTGGAGTCATAGCTCCAAGAGGCAAAGTATCAAGCCAAAAAAATACAGACGTAGCTGAAGTCCTTGTCAACTGTGGAAAGAATGAAGCGCTCACAAGAGCAACGCACTGCACAAAAACAAATCCATACTATCCAAAGAAAAGTTATGGAAGTAACTGAGAGACTCCAACCCATACAAGAAAAGGCCTATCAAGTGTTTACATAGGTAGAAGGCCAAGGAGTAGAGCTAGAGCAGGTTGTCACTATAGCTGAACAATGTCTAGAAGGACCTATCAATGCTGCAGTCATACAAGAGTTCGTTGAACAGGAGGCTACAACACAATAGCAAGTCAAAGAAACTTGAGTTGTTCAAAGTAGAGATAGTCAGACCAGAGTGACTTGGGACGAGTCACTGGTGAGTGTTGGTGGCCTATTGGCCCTTGACCAAGTTTTGGGAGATCCTTGGTCAAGTTTGACCTATTTTGGGAATTTGACAGCCTGTCGAAGATGAAGCATAAGACAAAGCAGAGATCATGGGATCTCAACCCCTTTTTGGGTCCCTTTTTTGGGATTTGGGAATATGTAATGGGTATGGGATGTCGGCCCATGGGTTTACCCATGTTTAGGCCTATTTTGTAAAGTATAAATAGATGTATAAGTAATTTAAGAAGGGGAATCTATGTGATGTGAGGCCAATAGGGTAAGTGCTAAGTGAAAGTATGATTTGTAGATGTTATGTGCATATTGTGAGAAACTGTAGAGCTAAGTGCAAGTGGTTTTAATAGACTGTGAAAGGATTTGTGCTAGACCTAGCTCGAGGAAGGAGGATCTGGCGAGGTGTGCGCAAATCTCCTGTCCTATACGAAGTAGGGTTTTTGTGGCCCCATGCATGTAGATGACTGATTGAAGCTAATAAAGAAGAAGAGTTGGTGGACGTAGCCCCAGGGTGGGGGTGAACCATGTATATACTATGTTATTCTTCTATGTGCGACATTCTGAGGTATTTATGTGTTATCTGTTAAGTTCTTGATATAGTTAGATAGATAGATTTGTTTATGCTTTGTGCTTATGATGAATTTGGATGTTAGATCTGATATAGGTGAATGTGCTTAGTTCTTGAATCTACTAGATTTGATCCATTTATTTATGCTAAGTTCTTAGATACATTAGATTTGGGTGAATGCTACGATGCTCTGTTTTATCCGTGAAGTAGATATTGGTTAAATAATAATGAACTGATAGTGCTAAGTACTCTATTAAGTATTGTAATCACAGATCTGTGTCCCAGTTAAGGTTGCAGACACCTGATTCCTACAACCACCCCTGCCTCTACCTCGGGTGAGACTTCATCTACTTCGCAAGTGTTTCCGAAAGGGCCGGTAGTTAGGTTTTTGTTGGTGTGCTATTGTAGTGTTGAAACTTGGGTCTACCCCTGTGTCAACATGTAAGAATCTCATTCTCTTTGTGATCCTCTACAATCTTGTTGACCTTCTTTTGCTAGATAGAAACATCTTGGGATGAGATTTTAGTGGTCACAATGACCTTTTATTCATTGTTTGAATGGATCGTGAAGAGGGAAGACTTTGTGGTTTTAGAGATTAGTTTGTGACATTTTTTTCCGAGATCAATGAAGTGGCAGTAGTTGGAGCTACCTATGGTACCCTGTAGAGATGACCTTCCAGAGTAAAAATGGAACTGCAGGGTCGAGACTCATAGATAGCGTGACGTTTAAACATACACGGCTTTCGTAAAATAACATCACATACTTCAAGTGTGGAAACATCACACACTATCTCATCCTTGAAGGGCTTGATTCCATATGAAAAGAGACACTGTTGGTTGACACAAATGTGTCATCCATGGCTCAACCATCTGATGGTGTATGGTTGGTGGTATAGCATTGTTGGAAACTTCAATATTTTGAAAACCTTAGCTAATTTTAGGTTCTTCTCACTCCCATTGTCAAAAATGAAATGCAGTGGGGTCCCATTTTCCCACATTTGTGACTGGAAGAGGTGCTCCCCCTTCTCAAGCTCCTCTGGTTCTTCTAGTTGTATTGTTTTGGTTGCGATGGTAGTAGTGGGTTCTTCATCGATGATATGCTTCCATTTATTGTTCTTTGAATTATATTCCAAGTCATCTTCCAATTATTTTTCTTTGATCTCGTCCACCAATGACTGTTTCAAGTGAAATTCACCGGTGTTGTGCCATGGGATGTTGTGGAACTCACACCACTTTCCATATTATTTCTTAGACTTCTTGTTACCCTTATTTATATGTGTCTTGGGTTGGCTCTCTTGAGGTTGGAATTCCTTTATTTTTCCTTCATTCTGTGAGATATGGTTTCAAACCCGAACTGATGCTTACTTTTCTTCTTCAATTTCTGCTCAATTTTGATTGCATATCGATAAGAAAATCCTTGTGAGGATATGTCCAAGAAATCCATCTTTGTTTGGATGTACTTGTGTAGACCACTTCAAAACTAGGTGTCACTGAGAGCCTTTGATACCTAGCTTTGAGCCCAAGGTATGAAAGATGTTAGTGTTCCATGACACTGTTTGAGCTCTTTTCTTACACAGAGTCATCCATCTCATGTACTGGTCATCATAGTTTCCGAAAGGGTATAACTCCTCTTTTGGGGCATCTGCAAAGGTCGCCCAAGTGGGTTCTCTCCTAAATGGTGTATATTCATCTGTGATGTACCTCTCTCAGTAACATTCCCACCAATATTTGACATGGGGAAGGGATTTAAGGAGTGCAAAGATGATATTCTCACTATCGGAGAAATTTTGGACAGCTTAATAACATTCTAGCAGATTCAACCATTTTTCTAGCTCATCTTCATCTGTTTGGAATTGAAACAAGGGGATATCAAAATTGACTTGTACCTTGAAGGGTGTCACACATCTGAAATGGTTTCTTGTTGAAGATGCCTCGATCGCCACCATCGGTATTCTTCGAAGGATCTGAAAAAAAAATTCCATCATCTTGTTCCTTTGTAGCATGAGGGCTTCCTTGAGAAACGTCTTGAAAGCATATCCAGCTCTATCATATCTATTTTCTTCTTCCTATTAGCACATAGGATTTCAGGGGTCAAAAAATCGCTTTGGTTTTGTTTTTTGAATCATAGGGTTTTACAAGTCCTGGGTTTTTGGGTCTCTTGTTGTGGTCGTCACTTAAATTTTGATTTGAATAAGAAAATTTATGTTTAGCCATGGTTTAGAGTCTTTATGTGATGAAATTAGTCATCATAACATGGAAAATAAGTTCCTATGAGTCACTCTTTTGATCCTAAAATCATTACCATGACATGTCACACCTCCAATCCGTACAAAATTTTATTTTTGTCACCATCCAACAGTTTAGATGTCAAGTCAAAGTCAGGTGTATTTTCTGCCAACTCACCTAGAGAGTTTGCATAGTACTCATAAGCAGCTCATGCATTCAATTGTCATCATTTTAGTTAAGAAACGTGTCAAAGGAGATTTTATGATTTTTCAGTTCCCTTATTTAATTAATTTTTCAAGGATTGTGTCTTGGAATTTCTAACAATCTCCTTGAAGTGAGCCATTGATTTTGAATTTGGTGCTACAAATTTGGCCCATGCGAACTTGCATTGCAAATTGGTTGAAAATAATCATTGAGTTTGGATAGTTTTTTGATAGACCAACTACATTTTACAGGCATCAACATCAAAAATAGTTTCATCAGGTAGTCCTTGATGGTCTTCACATTGTTCAAATGTTGAAAGAGGGGTTTGTGTTTCTTTGTACACTAGTGCTGCAAATTGTTCAAACGCTCTTTTTCTGCATCATTTTGAAGTACTCTTAAAGAAATTGAATGATACCTTTATCGGGATTGAGGTGTATGGTTGATCAATTGTAGAACCAAGCTTGAATTGCATACTTCATTAAGCGTTGCAAACTGATATTTATGTTGTTGAAAACTTGTTATTAGAAAGAAGAATTGGCCATGAGTTTAAACCATAATTAATAGTTTTGGTTTTCCTCTAGTTATATATCAATATTCTGATGTTTTTTCAACATATTTGGAATACTGGTACAAGTTTTGATGTGTTGAGGATTTGTAAAATTGAAACAGGATGCTATAGAAATTTCCACGGTGCACGGATTCACAAGTATTTGTGAACTGGTAATTTATGACATTTTGTAAGTATTAGCACACAACAGAGGATTGGTTTGTGTTGAAATTACTGATACAAGTAGGGGTGAATCGGGTTATTTTGACCAACAGTTTTGGTCCTATTAATAAATTCTTAATCTTTCTTCAAGTGATCATCAACATTATATAGCATATGAAGAATAAAAGTAAAAAGCATCGATCACACACAAAATTTATCTACCGCGGAATGATTTTCCACGAGCCAAGGGGAAAGGCCTCCTTCTTCTTGAGAATGATAGGTGGATGGCAAGTTTTGTACATCGTCTTTGGTGACACCAACTCATAATGAGGCTGCTACCTCTATTTTACAAGCTACAACTTGTTTGAGAGGGCAACTCTCTGGTTTTCTAGCACCCACTAGAGGCTTCCAACTCACGAATATTCCAGCACCAAAGCTGGATGGAAGCACCAACTTCACGAAAGTTCCGGCCTGGCTGGATGGGAGCGCAGCTTCGGTTACGGGCTCGGCTTTGTATAACAGAGAACACGCGTTCTCCCTTGCACCACCCTGCCACCCTACGTTCTCGAGGCGCAACCCGGATGGAAGCTACAACTCTGTGTTCAAGCTTCCGCCCGAACCTCACGAGGACAACTTGATCCTCCCAAGCATCTCCCAACCTCCCTAGAACATATATGAACAAATAAACATTCAACTTTACGGATAAATCGGTTCTTGCAATCTTTCTTTGTTCGTAATCGATCTTTTGCATAGCATTGCCTTTACTCTTCTCTTCCTCTATCACATTCGATGCGTTATGCTCTGCATCAACTCAATGCTCTCCCTTTCTTATCTTCTTCAACTGGTTCTATTATTACGCTCTTTGCATTTCATCTCACACTTCATATATGCTCAATCTCCTCCTACGTATCCCTCTTCTTCTCTATTCTTACGGTTTCATTCTTTTTTATTCTTGAACAGCGACGAACCGCATTGGTTTCATCTTCTTTATACGCACCAGCTTACAGTTCCAACTTCCCAACTCCCTTAGGAAAAATGTCGACAAATGTATCCTACGCTTAACTAAGCATGTGATTGCAAATCCTTGAGTCCATTTCACTAGCAGTTTGTAACTTTAAAAGTTAATGCGTGAGAAAGAATAGTAACCCCTCCGATCACATTCAATTTTTATCCACACCATTGGATGACCTTTCAATGATGCCCTGCCTTTTTTAAGTGGGGTTTTGACATTTAGGCATTCCGCATTACCCAGAATTGATATGACACTTGGTCATAATCTCGAGCACTCGAAATGGGTACTTATCACGAGGGTGATTCCTTCTCTTCTCGTGACCAAGTGTTGTGACCACGTCCTTATGCATAAGGCACTTTCGTGATTTGCGTATCATGGGAATTTTTAATACAAGTTGCTTTGTTTCTTTTGTCTCTCCATGACTGCGATTAAGTGAAACTCCGTGCGGTTACATAATCAATGGTCTAGATTCATTCTCGATTCAATGATTGAATCGCGATATAAGCATATCGCGATTTCTGCACTCTTGTTGTCAAGTGTTTCGTCACTTCAAAGTCCGATCCTCGATGCTCCATGAAGAAAATCAATGGTCAAGATCACTTCTTAACTTAACGGTCCTTGATTAAATCATGATTTTGCATATCGCGAAATGCGACATTCTTAGTGCACCTTTGGGTTCTTTGCCTCCCAAGTCGCGATCCCCGAAACTCGATGTGGGTTACATCAATGGTCGAGATCAAAGCGATTTAGCAGTGATTGAATGCATCATGTCATAGCCAGTGATTTCCGGCATTCTTGTTGCCATTTTCCTATTCCTCTGATCTTCGCGATCGAGAAACTCCGATGTATTATCCTAAGACATCACTCGTGAATTGACATGTGTCACTCTGATTCATGACTTATTTGTGCCTGAAATGTTGAATCAAAATGACACTTGTCATTGTTACTGATATTATAGCCATGTGTCCCTAGTTGGCGTGAAGTGCAACCGTGAGTCGGGTCGAAGATCTAGATCACATCTTGATCGGCCGGTTGGGTTTAATTAGGAGGATTTACGCATCACGATTCCGGGGTTCGATGT
The DNA here is from genome assembly GCA_010110895.2 of Picea sitchensis. NCBI lineage: Eukaryota > Viridiplantae > Streptophyta > Pinopsida > Pinales > Pinaceae > Picea > Picea sitchensis. Next base: position 43,939 of record SNQJ01S0125479.1, on the reverse strand, counting down.
CAATGGGAATTTTGACATGTCGGCGCTCGATCAACGGTGGTGGGACCACTAGCGGATCACAATGGTTGAGATCTATCTCCCTCTTCAATGATCGGAGATTCTTCTTCTCAAGAGATTCTTCTCAAACTTTCGCTCATTCATTGCCTTTGATCATTCACTACTTTCGATCATTCACATCTCTGAGCGTATCTTATGTTTTGTGCATGGATTACAAACTTGTTTGGTTCTCATGTCATCTTCCTTTGGTGCCATCAATGACAAGCATTAGATGTCTGTTAATGCATTAATATTTGCCAACAATATCCCCTTTGGCATTGATGGCAACACAAGCCTTACATGTATTCGGATCTTCTCTCCTTCTCTTTTTCTCCCCGACATGAATGTCAAAGAAGAACCATTCTACCCCTGATCTGTTATAAAATCCGCAGCCACATCGGCTATAAGCATCTTGGAAATACACCAGATATTCAATAAGTACTACCCCTGACAAGGTGAACATATTAAACAAAACAAGATATAACCCCCCATTTTTTTTTTGACGAAGATATCCAAAGGGGTTGTTGCTAATGGTTTGGTAAATGTATCAGCAATCTGTTACGTAGAAGGTATATAATTCAGCTAAACAATTCTATTTGTAACTTGTTCTTTGAGAAAATGGTACTTGATTGGAGATATGCTTGATCTTGGAATGAAGAATAGGATTCTTGGAGACAATAGCGGCGGGTGTTATCTGATGGTGGAATGGGATCGGTCGTAATTTACCTTAGATTACGCAAGGTTGTATCATCCATAAAATTTGGTAATGCGATGAAAGTAGCAGTAACAATGTATTATGCCTTTGTAGTAGATAAAGAAATGGATCCCGCCTTTACTAAACCATGCAACTAATGAGTCACCAAAACATTCTCCTCAACTGGACCTTTTCTCTCATCAACCACGGTTACTTGATCGCATCGAATGGCGTTAAGCGGAAATTTTGATTTCCTAGGATACCGGTCATGTCGTATTCCCGCCGAGGTATTTAAATATCCTTTATTGACTACCAAATGACTTACGTTTAGGAAGCGGACTTAAATGACCTACCATTCCAACAACTTGCATTATATCGGGGCAGGATGCTATGATGTCTGAGAAAGGTGTCTATCATAGAGAGATATGTTCATGCTTTCATCAACATCAATTGAGATATCATCTTTACTCAACTTGCAATAGATCACCATAGGTGTGTGCTAAGCACAATAGAGAATCTTCCATCAGAAATTTCTTCAACATCTCTTTCAAATATTTTTCTTGAAGTTCTAAAATTCCTCTGAGCTTTGTTTTGCCTTAAATGAAAGAAAAATGCTGGCGGGTTCTCCTATCATGGACATTTCAAATTATGTTTGCATAGAGTTAGAAACCCTTGGATAGATGATTCATTAGTATGACCAAAAATAATATCATCTACATAAACCAAAGAACAATTAGTGAATTATCACCTTTAGACTTAATGTAAAGGTTACCGTCAACGGTACCTTTCTTGAACCACACCTCTTACTTGAAATTTGTCCATCCTATAATACCAAGCTCGTGGTGGGTGTTTTAGTCCATATAAGGCCTTCTTCATAGCCACAAACATAATTAGGATTATCGTTCAATGAGAATCCTTTAGTTCTCCATATATACTTCTTCCTCTATAGATATGCATTAAAAGTAGTGACTTGACACCCATTTGATAAACTTTGAGTTCTTATGACATGGATAAGCAAGAAATATTTTGATGGCCTCCAATCTTTCTATTGGTGCAAAAGTTTCATCAAGTCTTGACCTTCAGTCTTGTGTAATCACTTCTGGACCAATCTAGCTTTATTTCTAACAACTTGTCCTTTTTCATTTCATTTTGTTCTTGAGCGCTACATTTGGAACCTATTACATTCTTATTTGCGGGTCTAGGGACAAGCTCCCAAGTATTGTTCTTCTCAATCGATCCAAGCTCTTCATTCATTTGTATTCAATTATCTTCTTGGCTAGCTTCCTCAAAATTTTTTGGTTCAGTCATAGATAAGAAGGAAATTGATTAATGACTTAGAACAATCTCATGTTGTTCTAAGTCTTTAATCAATTTCCTTCTTGTCACGAACTCCTTCATTTATGTCCCCAATTATTTGATTTTCGGGGTGATTAACAATAGTGGGGGTGATTTTGCTTCTTTGCCTTGATTTGGCCAATGGGTTTGGATATTTGTATCTTCATCTAATCCAAACTCTTCTCTTTATGATACTTGGACCTGTTCATCTCCATCTCAACTGTATCTTTTGTTATTGATTCAACACTACTTACATCAACTTTTATGTCAATACAAAAAACCAATTTATGTAGCCTCTTACTATAACATCTTATCCTTTACTGTTTGTAGCATCTGTACCCTTTACTATTTGTAGCATGGCAAGAGGTAGCTTCATCAGCCCTATCATCATATTTTGCCAGTGACTTGTCGTGTTCTTGATATAACATTTACTCCCAGAAACTTTAAAATGCTTGATTGAGGAAGGTCTACCAAACCAAAGTTCATAAGGGTCTTGTCACTTTGTTTTGGTATGAGATGATGAGATTTCCATTGGGATATGAACAGTTATATGTATTTCTTCCACCCAATATGTCTGAGATATATTCCTTTCATTTCATCATTGATCTTGCCATTTGTTGAAGCCCCACTATTATGTCTCTCTCAACAACTCCTTATATGTTTATTGGAGTCCTTGGAATTGTGTACTCTCTTTTGATCCATGCTTATCACAAAACTCTTTGAAGTTTCATGAACTAAAATCTCCTCCTATATGTGAGACTTTACTGCCTTTAATATTTTTCTGTTTGATTCTCGATTCGGGCCTTAAATGCCTTGAATTTTTCAAATGCTTGATTTTCTTTCAAAAGGCAACCCAAGTTAGTCTAGAATAGTGCATCAATAATCAACATAGGAAGTAATTTTCTTTTCACGTACCTTCTTTCCTTGATGGACCACATAGATCCATATGTATAGCGAAGAGTTTTTTGGTGAGGAAAGTTTTAGATTTGAAATGAGTGAGTGTAAGTTTTCATATCTGGCAAGGTTTACAAGCAAAGTCATATAGCTTTGATATCTTGGAAGATCTTTCTTATTGTTTTTGAGTTTTATTACTTGATCAAAATTTAGGTGACCAGTCTATTCACAACCAACTTTTCATCATATTTTCTTAAGTTGCATTCTTCTTCTTCTTCTTTTAAAAGAAACATAGACATTGTTTCTGTTCTTATACCTTTGCAACTAAGTGGCCGAATCATAGTTTTTATTTCACAGTCTTTAGAGGTAAAAATTCATACCCTCCCGGTCCACGGACTTGAATTACACTAAGCGGTTATGTTTCAAATTCTTCACAAAGAAACACATCTTGAGCTTTTCTTTTTCCGTTACACAAATTTACAATTCCTTTACCTTTTATCTTTCAGATTGCATCATTTCCAAAGTTACATTCCACGATTTGAGGTATCACTTAGAGTTAGAAAACTTACTTCTGTCTCCAGTAATATGTTTGGAACATACAATCCAATACCGAGTTCTTTTTCTTTGCGGGATGATAGCACTGAATCCTACCTTGTCATCTACTTTCTTCTTCGGAGCTTTGACATTTTTTGTAGTGGGAATCAAATCTGAATTGTATTTCCTTAAACGACAGTCCGCAACTTTATGACCATAATTATGGCAGTTTGTAACATTTTTGGTTCATTGAATAAATGGGTCCTTAATGATTGTTATGCTCATATCTATTGTTATTAATTTCCTGTGCCCTTCTCGGTCATCCACATGATTTATATAACTTGTGATTTTACGTTTGTAGTTTGTCTCGATATTTGTTTTGGAATGGTTATTCATTGTATGTCTTGATTGTTCATATCTAAATCTTAAAGAGCAGGTTTATAGCTTTGTGACCAAAGAGTGGAGCGAGGCTTGAGTAACCATAGAAAAATCTTTGTACCTTGGAAAAATCTTGTCTTCTTTGAGTGAAGTGGAAGCTACGTCGCCAATAATCTTTAGGTCTATAAATTGGTCATGGGGCTTTTTCTTTTCATTTCTTCTTGGTGGTTGATTTTCCTTCTTTGTTTCTGCAGTGATTGTTGCCAATGTTTGAGGATTTGACAAACTTGGATGATCACTACTTGACCCATCGTCATATCCCAATCCAACTTTCAACTTTGAATTTCTTTTCTTGATTTAGAGATGGAGGTTAATTCTTTTGAGGCTTTATTAGCGGTTGCGGTGGTACAATCCTTTAAGAGATTTTCTCCATTTATTTTTTGGTTTTACTATCTCTTCTTCTAAGACTTCAAACCTGGCTTTCTTCTCGACAATTGTTGTTTCAGTATGTCTTCTATTTTCTTTGCCTCTTCGAATTCCACTTTTAGTAGAGCAACATCTTCATCGGGTTCTTTTTGTGTCTTTGCTCCGGTAGTAACAATTATTTTCACTTCACGTTCTTGGATTAAAGTCTATCAATTTCTTTTAGTGCATTGATCAGTTCTCCTTGCAAATCAACCATAGCCTCTTCATCATTCTCACTTTTTGTGATTTTATTATCATAATCCTCCTTGGCCATCCTTAGATTCATTTGCCTTATCTTCACGGGAAGAGTCACTAATCGGTGTCTTCTGAGGAGGTGTCATTATTTGCAACCAAATTTTCTTCTTATTATATTTCTTATTATTTGTACTTATTTTTCATCATCAGAGTTAAGTCCCTTTTCTGATGGGGACACTTGAATTGAAAAAGGAAAATGACCTATCTTACCCGCAGGTTAAAGCATTTGAAGGGAAATTTCCTTGATATTTTCTGATCCTTTCAACTGCAACCTTCTAACGAATTTTTTTTTTCCTCAATATCGTAATTATGAATCAATATTCGCGTGTTCTTTAAAAGAGATGTTTCTCTAGTCTTTGGATTTATCTTTGATCAATTCATTTCATATCTGATTAGAGTTTCACAAGAAGTTGATCAATGGACATGGATTTTAGATCATTTAATTCTTCTATTGTAGAGACTTTTGGATTAAATTTATCGGGCAAAGATCTTAAAATATTCCGAACTAAGAGTGATCATCAAATGTCACCCTAGACCCTTCATGGCATTTACAGTTCTTCAACTCTTAAAAATACTTACTAATTGCTTCATCTTCATTCATCTTTAGTTGTTCAAATTCAATCACGTATGTTTGAAGTTTGACATCTTTACTTTCTCATTTCCTTCAAAACTACTAAGTTTCATCCCACATTGCTTTGGTAGTATCAGATGCATCACCTTTACAAACTCAGCAGCAAGTCCATTCAAGATGGAATTCATCCCCTTAGTGTTAAAACTAAACTCTAACTTATCATCCTTGGTGGCTGGCTAACTGTGAGGGCTTTGTATCGGTCTACTACATCCCAAACATCAGCACCCAAGGCCATTAAATATGTTCTCATTCTAATCTTCGGAAGGAAAAAATTGTTCCATCAAACAAATGGGGCTTAGAGGTTGAAGTCCCATCATGACTTCTCATGTTTAAAATCTCTGAATCTACCTTTAGAAGCAAATAAAGGAACCCGCTCTCATACCAATTGATGGAATATTAATGATGGCCGAGGGTGAATCCCGATTGTCTTTATGAGCTTAAGCAATTTTTGAATCTGTGTGATTCTTAATATTTCTTCAAGTGATCATCAACATTATATAGCATATAGACGGTAAAAGTAAAAGCATCAGTCACACACAAGGTATACCCAGAGAATGATTTTCACGAGGGAAACCATAAAGGGAGAAAACCTCTTCTTCTTGAAATGATAGGCAATCTTTTAAGTTCTATACATCATCTTTAATTGAGCACCAACTCAATGTGAAATTTCCTACGTTTTACAGGCTGCAGCTTGTTTGAGAGCACCAACTCTACGGTTTCTCTGGCACCCACTAGGAGGAAGCACCAAATACCACGAATATTCCGGCCTGGCGGATGGAAGCATAACTTCACGAATGTTCCGGCCTGAAGCGGATGGAAGAACCAACTTCCGGTTACACGGGCTTCAACTTGTATAACATAGAACACTGTTCTCCCTTGCACCACCACGCCACCCACGGTTTCTCGGCTACAACCAAATGGAAGCTACAAGTTCCTGTGTTCCAGGCTTCCGCTTGAACCTCGGACAACAATCCTCCCAGAAAAGCACCTCCCAACCTCCCTAGAATATTTATGGCTAAATAAACATTCAAATTTTATAGATAAATCGGTTCTTACCAATCTTTTAACGTTGCGTAGTATGATCTTACGCTTTTAGCGTTACGCTCTTTTTCTTCCTTTGTGCGTTGGTGGGTATTCTCTTGCGTCAGCTTCGATTGCTCTCCATAAACAGCTTCTTCAAATCGTTCTGTTATTATACTCTACATTTCATCTCACACTTCACATATTCTCCATCTCCTCCCTACATCCTCTTCTTCTCTATTCTTACAGTTTCATTTTTTTTTTTTTTTCTTTATTCCTTTTCTTTTTCTTATGGTTTCATTCTTTTCTCATACAAAACGGCCAACCGCACACGGTTCAACTTCCCAACTCCCTAGACAAAATGACGACAACTGTATAAGCAACTGAAACACCAACTGATTGGCAATCATGAGTCCATTTCATTAATAGTTTATGCTTGAAAAGTTAAATTGTGAGAAAGAAAAGTAGCCCTCTGATCATATTCAAGTTTTATTTGCACCGTTGGATGACCTCTATTATTCTTGCCTTTTTAAAGTCGAGGTTCCGGCATTCGGCGTTCTGTGCTCAAGTGTCGACACTTCGTAATGGCGATATCACGAATCTCGAAATGGATCTTATCTGGGTGACTCCTTTTTCTTCACAGCGACCAAGTGTTGTGACCACATCCTTATGCACAAGGTGTTTTCGCGATTTCGCATATCGCCAAGTTAAAGTAATACAAGAGTTTGCTTTGTTTCTTTTGTCTCTCCCTATTGCGATTCACGAAACTGGAAACCACGGATTTATAATCAACGGTCTAATTCATTCTCAATTCAATAGCCGATTGAATGTGATATCACGCCTCGCGATTTGGCACTCTTGTTGTCAAGTGTTTTCGTCACTTCAAGATCCCGATCCCGATACTCCATGAAGAAAATCAGCAGTCTAGAGCACTTCTTAACTTAACATTTTACTTGATTAAATCCGATTTTGCATATTGTGAAATCAACATTCTTGATGCATTGGGTTCTTTGCCTCCCCAAGTCACAATCCGCAAAACTTGATATGGGTTACATCAACGGTCCTGATCAGATCTTTATTTAACGTTTGTGATTGAATCGCCATATCACGCTACTCTCCTTGATTTATTTATTCTTGTTGCCTTGTTTTCTATTCTTGATGTCCCAATCCGAAACGATATGGTGTCCATTTGTTGATGTCACATGTGGATTGACATGTTTTGAATACTGCCACGTGTCACTCGATTCATGACTTACATGTGCCTAGAATGTTGAATCGGTCGACACTTTCACTACGATTGTGCCACGTGTCCCTAGCTAGCCATTAATTACTGTATGCCGTGGATTAGATTGACGATCTAGATCACATCTTGATCTGTTGGCTGCGATTAAATCGCAATATTGTGATTTTGGGATTCCTGATGTTAATAAATTTGATATGTCAACTCGATCCAACGGTGGTGGGACCCTGCACTCAGATCGGCCGGTTGGGATCTACCTCCCTCTTCAATGATGAATTCTTCTTCTCAAGAGATTCTTCTCAAACTTTTTCTCATTCGCTTCATTCGCTGCCTTCGTTTATTCGCTGCCTTCGATCATTTACTGATTTCGATCATTCATCTCGAACTTATCTTTTGTTTTTCTGTCGATTACAAACTTGTTGTTATCATGTCATCTTCACTATTGCCACCAATGACAAGCATTAAGCTGTCTACGTGTACGTGTTAAATATTTGCCAACATTTTGATCATAAATTTTGAATTCCAATATGGGTTCCTATGAAATTTGGTGTGGAGGAAAAACATGATGGTTTTTACTTCTAAAAAAAATCATCAACCCATTCGTACTGGAGAAAAGATAAAAAACATCACCCTCTGAGGAAAGTTCATAGTGCATGTTGTCATAGGCATTGTGAACTCTAATAATGTGACAAATGCGAGCTATGGGAAAATTTGTCTATTTGTCGGGGAAGGTTGAATGGCCTCCTAGAGTTTATTTGGACATGGGGACATGTGTTCATCTTCGGATCAGAAACATGACCTGTTTCAAAAGACATTTATAACAATAGACAAGATCCAAAGAAATATGAATTTGTTATGTTTTGTTGGAATGTTTTGTAACAAGACTCATAAATAGAGGAGGATCCTATGTGGCTCCTTGGTTTTGACCTCCTTTGGGTAGATAGATATCATTCACTATATATGAGAGGGATTTTGATAAGGAAGGGTTGGATTCATGAGCCAAGATGGGAGAGAGTTGGAGAACAATTTGATTTGATCATTTGTAAGCTTGATGGCCTGTTTGTAATGACATTTTCTTCCATTAAGGATTCCACGAAATTGTTATCAGATTGTCTTTGTTTTCCCATTTCTTTGTTATCTTCTTGCTTGAATATATTGCAGGTTTGAGAGTTATAAGCATTATTTATTGATGGATTAAGTGAACAATAGAGTATCGTTGTAGCTTTCCCATTAAATCGTTGTTCATTGTTTAAATCTGTAATATATTTTTAGAAATGATCTTTGTACAATGGATGTTATTCCTTTTCCTTATTCATTATGCTTCTACTCATCATTATATATCCCCTTTGTCTGGTATAAAATTTGATTTCCTTTGATCTATAGGATCTGTGGCTCCATGCTTAAGATTAACCTCTGGGGCGGTTGTTTCCCTCTCCTTTCTTGTGGTCCACCTACTCAAATTATTTCAATCCCTTATGTTATGGTGGGAACAAGAGTTACACCTACAATAGTCTAGATCCTAGTGTTAACATTTTGGTGTCATTGATGGGGTGACAATGAACACCTTCTGGGTGAACTATGATGATGAGGATCTGCTGGATGGTGAAGCTGAAGCTAAACACTTTTAGACTTCTTATCTTTAACCATGGAAACTCCATTGTTCAGAGATCTATTGGAAACTCCATTATTTTGAAATGGACAAGATCCTATCTCAAAGGTATGCATTTACGTGATGTTTCAAAGATAGGTTTCAGAGATCCATTAGCAAAGTAGAGATGAATGGAGACACCCATATTGAAGAGGAAAATATTAGGAAGGTACCAGCCGAACACTTGCTAGATTTCCTGATTTGTTCATCCAATTCATATGGGTGCATGGGATATTCAAATCAACCTTTCTGGGGTACTCATTAGAGGGAATGGCTGCATTAGTGGTGTCGATCTCTTCTAGTTGCCAGTATCAGATCTTTGACATGTTTTCATGCTGCTTTAATTTGTTTTGTAAGGAGTATTTTTCTACCGAACATCTTTATGAAAATGTTGTGATGAGTTTTCTTTACTTTGTAAAGACTTTGCTTGTCATGAAAAGGATACTTGTGATGAACAATTTTCCATAGAATAAATTACTTTTCATGATGATCAAGAAATTTGGGAATGATATTCATTATGATATGCCTTCACAATAAAATGGACTAGAATCATATAGACATGTCTCTGATACACTACCTTTTGAAAACTCTCATTTTCATCTTGATTATTATGAATGTAAAAATGATCTAGTGCCAACTATAGATCTTGAGATCCCATTCATATTCATCCATATTCAAAATTGGTGAAAGAGTGGAAATATATTGCAACAATTTTCAAGTTATCCCATGCTTGAATCAACCAAGGAGGAATTCATTGATGAGCTACAACACATTTTGTATGAATTTCAAGATCCAGTTGTTATTTATATGGAGATGTTTTGTAGAAACAAATTTTCAGCTGTTGTCATCATAAGAAAAAAGTTCCTAGATTGTAAGTATGATTTGTAAAGGATGTGTGGCTGTCATTGTTGGACATATTTTCATTGATCTGTTGTCGGTGATGTCAACAATCATGATAAAGTTGTTATGATGATGATAGAGTATGAATCATTCTTGAACAATTATATAGTTAAATTAGTGTTAAGATGGCCAATGGGTCTATCCGTATTGTGAAGGTCAATGATAGAAGAGAATGCAGCGAGGAGAAACAATCTTAATCTTCGGAGGAAAAGTATACTAAAGATCGAAAGAAGAACAACGCAAAGGTTGAAGCAATTCCTTGATTATTTTTTATCACGATAGGATCAACAATGTCCTATGATCAAAATATCAGAGAGAAAGCACAATGTAGAAACATGATCGAGATCAAAATCCCCACAAGACAAATTAGGACCATTGGATGTCTTGGAGTTACTTGGATGACAACAAGGATAGATTTTGAAAGGAGAATTAAACGACACACTAGGTCAAATCCCACAATTAATCTAGATCGTCAAATATCATCGACTCAAAGATAAAAGACTATGGTTGATATACAAAATAATCATATTAAGTCATGAACCTTGGATACACAAGCACCCGGATCCAATGTGAGGATGGGTGCAAAAGTAAAGGGAAAATTAAAACAACATGTTATTTCCAATCCCACTTAATTAGTCAGGGCCATCATATCTTATAGATTAAAAGATTGTGGTTGATCCATCAACAATCACACAAATTCAATTACGGAGTTGCAGGTGATGGGCTAAACCAAGTGCAAGTTATGGTTCTACAATCCACATCGACCATTGGATCAAGGTTAGTGGAAGGATAGGATAAGCAAAGCGGGGATCGTCTAATCTATTCAAAGTGCGCCAAGGTAGAAGTGGTAAACTTTGACGCTGACCACCTCGTGATAAAAGGATTGAGAAAAAGTAAGATCACCTGAGATTAGGAAGTCGCAGGAAGCAAAATCACGAGGTATGCGATATGGAGGTACACTTTGGGAATCTTACTTGAGGAAAGACAGAATCAGTGTCGAATTACCTAAGTCCAGAAAGGTATAAGTTCCGAAGTCACGAGGTTAATACACGTAGCACTCACATTGAGAGTCCACTTCAGGGAATCTCACTTGGAGAAATTTGGAAATTAAGGTAAATCAAATTACACGAAGTCCAGAAGATGAAGTTCTAAAATTAAGCTCTCGATGCGTCGATCTAAGATACATTTTAGAGTTAAAGACAATTATTAGATCTAGGAGGAGGATATGTGTGCGTGGCAGGGAGATCTTCATTAATGAGACCAACTCGGCAAGGACACATGGCTGTCGGATGATGACAAGTGTCAAAGATAGACATTTAATTTTATAAATCATGAATCTCGGTGACAACGTGGAAACCCTTTCGAGCGATGCCAAGTCACCAATAGTGACGTTAGTAAGTTACTTCATTTTGGGAGTATGTACTTTGGGGGAAATCAATTTCTAACATCAATCACACGAGCTAAGGGCCGAAGTTAACACCTACAGTTGATCTAATTTAGAGACTTTCCTGGAAGCCGTTGATATACTACATTGGAAGGATAGTGTAGGTGGAGGTTTTAACCAACAATAAGCAGTCACCACTATTGTATGACTTATTTGGTAGGTAGTCGATTAAGAGGAATTGTTACTCCAGAGTTCAGGAGACACGAATAGCTAAAGTTCCTATGTGAACGATAATCTTTCATCGTGAAAATAATATATCAACCATCCGATCTACTTCGAAGAAATATGCTTTGGATATTTGAAAGACTACAGAGGATGAAAGTTTCAAACGTCAAATTTTCAAAGTGAATGAGGACTGTTCATCGTTCAAGCAAATATCAACCATCCAATCCACTTTGGTGAAATATTCTTGAATATTTGAAAGGTTCTAAAGAATCGAAGTCTGAAGGGCCTTGATGGGAGAACCGGTTCTAGCACGGTCACATAATAAGGTAAAGAAGCTAAATGGGTTAGAAGTAAATAATCCCTTAGATGCTTGAATATTGTCCCACGTAGAATAATAGGGGTAGAATAAGAAATTTCTAGGAATAAACTCTTAAATTAGTAATTTTGTGGTTCTATGGCTATGGTCATATGAAAATGGTTTGAAGGGAACACCTCATACAAATTTCATTAGATGGGGGAGTTGCGGAAAATATGGAGAACAATAAATTATGGAGATATGATCTATTGGTGAACCCGAGGAATGCATCGAGGAAACATGAGGTATGATCTAATAGGTGGATCATTTCTTTGATTAACTCACAGGGAAAAATGAACCGGTACATAGTCATGATTAAAAGAGGGTTAAATCATGAAAACATGAATAAAAGGGTAAAGGAAAATGATATTACTTAAAGATTAATATTATCATTTAAATGAAAATTGGGAAAATGATATTACTTAAAGATTAATATTATCATTTAAATGAAAAGGTACAATGGTTCAAATATCAAATGACACAGTGATTCAAATTCATACTAGTTGGAAGACTATATAAACAAGAAATAATAATGAGAATAAGTGTAGCTGAATTTGTTGAAGTATATATATTTATATATAATGGATTGAATGAAGGTTCATTCCATCAGGTTGGTGCCTGTTTACAAGATGGGTCTTGTATGAGGATTGAATTCCTCACATCTCAGTTGGATCTGAGATCAACAAGCTAGGACTTGTTATGAGGGTCGGATTCCTCATTTCTCAGTTGGATCTGAAAACTACAAGATGGGTCTTGTAACAAAGATTTGGGTCTCACATAAATGTTTGAATATGATATTCAAAGATTGATCTTATGTATTCATTCAAGTTAAATAAATAAATAAAGTATTTATTCTTTTATATATATTGATTAAGCAAATGAAATAAATATTTGTTGTTTAGTTAATTTGTGAAAAGTGTAAAATTGTCCAAAGTTTTGTGACATTGATTCACCCCCCCCTCTCAGTGTCAAGTATCCATTTCAACAATTGGTATCAGAGAAAGGTTCCTTTAGCACAGTTTAAACATTGAAGGTAGATTCAAAATAAATGGGTGGAAAAATCGTTATCTCCACAAATGAAGATCCCTTATTTGATGGTGTTATAACCCTATAATTCATAGTATCATCTGGTGACTGGATATTTTTTCACTCTGGGTGTATTTTGGCTTTCAAATAATATTTCATTTCTGCAAATTATTTTCAAGGAAAGGAAAAGAAAAGAAAATCCATGATTGTTGATGTTGAGTAGTGTTTCCTAACCCCGTGGAGACAGAAGAAAGGGAAGCAGTGCACCAAACCCTCAAAAAGTTCATTAAGCCTAAGTTTTGCCTCGTATACTGCATTCATGCCTGGAGAATAAAGAACACACTTAGATCGACAATCGATCTAGTGGTGTGTAGATCAACGACTGACAGTGGATTCTGGACCCCCTCGAATGTTCTATTTTTAATGGTTGGGGGGTCCAGAATGGTGATTAAAAAGTGCGCACATATCTACGGTCATCATGGAAGCACATAGATGGACGGTCTATAGGTGATTCCGGTCCCCCTTGACCTTTCTTCCTTTAACGGTGGGGGGGGGCGGGGTCCAGAATGAGGTGGTTTTTTCGGCGGGCCCTGTCCCAATGTGTCATCCATCCATTTCATCAGACCTCCTTCGCTCCATACCACTTACTACCATACCACTCCTACCTCGTGACATCAGCCTCCATTATCTCACCATCTTTATACCTACATTTGCATAATTCAAACTTAGGGTAAAAAGAGTAAAATATTAACAAAGGTTAGCAATAAAATTAGTATAGTTAAACTAGGCTAAACTAGTTAATAATTAATTAATTAATAGTTAACTTAGTTTAGTAACTAGGTTAGTTTTTTATCAATTAATATTAAATAAAACAATATTAAAATAAAAACACAAAAAACAAAACAAAGTAAAAATAAAACAAATAAAACATAAAAACATATTAAAACAAAAACCAAACAAAACAAACTGCAAACATAAAATATAATAAAACAAAACAAATTTAAAAAACAAACAAAAAACAAAACAAAACATATATAATTAAAAACAAAAGTAAAAAAATAAAAACTATCCTAAATTCTACCCACCCCCCAACTCCACACATTCATCACATCCCAAATAAATCAAACGTCTATGAAATTTTTCGGACCCCCCCCCACCATCTGAAGTTTAACGAGAGGGGGGGGGTCCAGAATGGTTGTTTTCCATTACCACCCCCTGGACACTTGTCATCTCCATAGGCCAGTAGACCCACCCCCCTAAAACCTCTTACCACCTCAGGGGGGGTCTGGAATACCATTTATCCCGAAAAAAAACCGCTTTTCCCAAATTTCACCCATTTTTGTCTGTTCAACATGTCATCTTCCGAAGCCAATTTCGGGTGAAGGAAAGAGAATTTTAAGATACCAAGAGATTTGTTTTCCATAACGGGATGAAGAAAAAAAACCTCTCTCAGTTTTTTCACAGGTGACATGAGCAAGGAGAATCAAATCCATCTTCGAGGCCCTTTTTTCTAGTTTTTTATTTTTCCGTTATAGTCTTGATTTTACAGGAGCTGTTACGGCGAGATGGAGCGAATTTGGAGAAACCGAAGGATTTTTTTGTCTATCACATGCCCATATACAATAACCTCCTTCATTTTTTTCCCAGGTGTCAGCGTTGAAGAGAAACAAATGTTTGTTTGGACCCCTTTTTGCAGAAATTAGGCCCGCCTTTCATGGCGTACAGTTCCATATTTTTGGGGATTTCTTGCTATTTTGGCCGAGGTGGTTGAATTTGACCTCGAGAACTTGAGGAGAGTCTTGTTTATATATTGTATGGAATCAAATGAGAGAGGGAGGGGTCAGAGGACCATGATTCAATTTTGTAAAACAACTCACTGAGCTTTCTGTGTTTTTCATCAATTCAATAATACAGTGCTATGTTGCAGGATTCTTGTGACTATTTCGACTGGTGAAGTGCATCCCTCTATGCAAATTTGTTTCTCTATTATCATAATTAATGTCTTCCTCTGAATTATTCCAAGAATATTAAGAACATAATTGGTTTTAATGTACCCTCTGTCTCTAGCTTGGTATAGTTTTTTATGTTTTCCACTGAAGATTAAACTCAAAATTCTTAGTTGCTCTGTGTTTAATTGGATTTCTTGACCTGTTTCATCTCACCCATTTCATTTAAATTAAAGGATCCAGTGATTTGTCTACCTTGCCTTTCAAATATTAGCCTGTTGATATGGATTTTTGATCATTTGTTGTAGTGACTCCATAGCCCATGGTTTCTTTTCTCTGCCCATACCCAATTCCTAATACAAAATCCTATGTTCTATGTAACTAGCCTAATATCCTCTTCAAATAAAGTTATATCAGACAAAGAGATCCCTCTCTGAGTCTTGGAGGGCTAGATCCAAGACTCAAAGTGGTTTTTATGTTTCCTTTGTGACTACCTCTTCAGCCTTGGGCAAATTACAGAGTGCTAACAGAATGGCGACCATACTGGGGATTTTCCCCAGTAGTACACTTCAAAGCTCCAGATCTGATCACTGATGGTGGATAGTGACCAGACACAAGAAGTTTGAGATCATTCACCTAGAGATTCCAAATTAGCTCCAGAAAATGCAAACTCAAAGACTCAACTGGAGGAAGAACCTAAAGCATGGCCAAGCAGCCTAGAAAGACTAGGTACTCAAGCTCAAATTGCATTCAAGACATCATTGGTTTTATCTGCAATTATGTTTTGTCATTTTCTAAGCCTGATCAAAAGTATATCGTTGAAGATTACATTGATCATCTACAAATTGAGGAGCCTCAAGAGATCAGATCCCCAATTGTAGATTACTTACATACTCATACACCTGTGCATATCCTAGATGCACCTCTAGAAGCCCTAGTGAGACATAAGCCTCCTGCTTTATCTCCTACTTTTGCTAAATCTATGGATGGTTGTAAGCCTCTTACTGCACCTCTTCTACATGCCAAAATCCCAGACAGATACAAGCCCCTAGATTTTCCTCCTATCCTCCATGACTTCCCTGCAAATTACACCAATAATCTACCTAGGTTTGATGGAGAGAATGACAATATTACTGCTAAAAATCATATTTAAAACCTTGAGGATTTTCTTGATCTCTTTGAGGTAGAATATGATGATGTATGCATCATAATGTTTTCCCTATCTTTGGGAGGTAAAGTCAAGAACTGGTTTAGAGATCTCCTAGTTGTGAGCATTAACAATTTCCATCGGTTTGTGCAAGTTCTCTTAGATCAATGGATGATCATGATAAATTTCTTTCTCATCCTAGAAGAGTATGATCATTTGAAAAGACAGCCAGGGGAAACAGTACAACAATTTTCAGCAAGGTTCAATAAGGTATATCATGCAATGCCTGTTGATATAAGACCACCCCCAGGATCATCCCACTTGCACTTCCCAGATGCCTTCGATCCTGAGATGGCATTCCAATTAAGAGAAAGGAGCACTGCAACTCTCGAAAAAATGCAGAACATTGCAGTTGATGTGGAGACCAACTTGTTGATCAAAAGGTCAAAGGTAAAAAACAAAGAAAAGGAGTAGATGAAGTCATCAGAATCTAAACTGGACATTTTGACCAGTGCCATGGAAGAGATGATGCATAGGATCAACAGGAAAGATGAGCTTGTTGTCCAAAGACACCATGTTCCATTGATTTCAGGGAAAGAAAAGGCCACTATTCCCAAAAATTTTGTTGTTCATCCTTGGCACTAGGGTTTGGATGATGATTCTTTCATGTATTCAATTCACGATGCAGTCGAAGATGAATTTCAAAATCAGAGAGTGGTGGAAGATTCTCCTGACATGATGTGCATGTTGGATGAAATTTCTTACTTGGATAATCTACCCAAGTGCTATCAGTATGATGATGATCATGAGGCTGAAATAGATGTGGACTGTTTAAAGAAATCAGCCACATATGAATGGGAGGAAAAATATCATTTACAGTTCAGATATGAAAATCATCCCTTGCACAATAGTCATGATAGCGATGAGGAAGAGGCAGAAAATTTTAGAGTAAGGTAAAAATCTTTTCCCTTATGTTTCTTTTCTTTTCAATTTTTGAGAGGAAATTGTAAGCAAGTTGTCAATAGTAGAGAGGGAGAATTTTCTGATCAACTAGGTGAATATGTCATTGCTAATATGGAGGTTTTTCTAAATCCATAGTTGCATCCCTTTACCAACTTTGTCTTTCAAATTTCAGATGAAATATTAAAGCCTGAGGCAAATTATGAGTTAATCCAAAATAAATTTGTACCATTATGCTTTAATTCATTTCAGTTTTTGAAAAAGAATCTTTAGTATATGCTAAAGGAAAAATACATAGAAAATCAAGAAGTTTCAATGGAACCAATGCAACAGTCAGTTTAATTTCTACAGGATCCAATATCTGATGTGTTGGATGACTGGTGTTGTCAAAGTCATTTTCCATTATCTAGCTATGGGATAAAAAGTTGTTATGATATTGACATGACCAGGAAGTCATCTTCATTTTCTTTTCCAGTAGAGGTCACATTACAAATCCTATCAAAGAAATTGCATCCATGTCAGGAAGTGCATGAGGAGGCAAAGAGCATAACTATGAAATCAAATCATGGAGTTGAGTTGGTTAAATTTGAATATCTAGTAATAGGTCAAGTTTATCTTGATCCAGTGGCTATTTATATGGAGAAATGGTTCATCACAGAGCCACAATACATTCCCAGTATTTCTATTATATGTCGTGTTTATCAAGCCCCTTGTGATGAAGATCAAGATGGGAATCATTTCATGATGCCTATGCAAGTTCTATTTCTGATATTGTTTGAAAACATTGAAAGAGCAGAGTTGTTAGAGAAGTTGCTTGACTGGCTGCATTGGCATTATTGTATCATTTAGAATGACAAAATTATCAGTAGCATAGGGTAGGTAGGAAAAAATGAATAAGCTCGACATTCTGAGCATCTCTTTTTCAGCAGTGTTTATTTTAATTTGGTTTCAGTTGCAAGATCAAAATAGGTACATGTTGCAGAATACGATTTTGGGATTAGCCCAATGGATAAAGCACCGGTCTGCATGTTCAGAATTCTATGGTTCTTGACACCTCCTGAAAGAAGTTTCCATCCCCAGGTGGACCCACTGTTATAACCCTATGATTCATAGTATCATCTGGTGACTGGAGATTTTTTAACTTTGGGTGTATTTTGGCTTGCAAATAATATTTCATCTCTGCAAATTATTTTCAAGGAAAGGAAAAGAAAAGAAAATACATGATTGTTGACGCTGAGTAGTGTTTCCTAACCCCGTGGAGACAGAAGAAAGGGAAGAAGTGCACCAAACCCTAAAAAAGTTCATTAATCCTAAGTTTTGCCTCATATACTACATTCGCGCCTGGAGAATAAAGAATGCGCTTAGATCGACGTTCGATCTAGAGGCGCGTAGATCAATGGCTGACAGTGGATTCCAGACCCCCTCGATTGTTCTGTTTTTAATGGTGGGGGGGGGTTTGAAATGGTGATTAAAAAGTGCACAGAGATCTACGTTCATCATAGCAGTGTGCAGATGGATAGTCTATAGGTGATTCCAGACCCCC
>SNQJ01S0125475.1:56303-69727 GCA_010110895.2 Picea sitchensis | reverse complement strand
TGTCACCATCGCTACATAACTGCAAAATCTCTCCAGTGGCCTGCTCTCCCTGGTGGAATTTCTCGGATTCCCTACTGTCTCAGCTTCTTTCAAGGTGTCCTGAAGCCACTTGGACTTCCTCTTCCCTGAAATAGCCTCGTCAACCTCACCCGAAGAAGATACCCCGAAAGCTGACCAACTGAGCTCAGTGACCCAGTACTCTAAACAACTGTACCTGTGCCTGTAGAACCTGAAGTGCCATGTGAACTGTCAACCAAAGGACTAAACTATGAAGTGCTCCGCGAGCTGACCTGTAGACTGCCCTGTGAGCTAATCTGCGTTGTGACCACTGGTGAACCTGTAATCCCTGACACCCCAGTGCCTCCCGTGCTAGAACTCTGAGTCCCAACTCCTTGTACTTGACTTCCCTGTTGCTGGGAAGTCGAAGGTTGTCTCTCCTCTAACTCCCGTGACCTCCTGCAAGCCCTCTCCTCCTCAAACTTCACATCCCTCCGAACAACAACCCTCTTGAGTGTAGGAATGTAAAGCCGATAGGCTTTAGAAGTCTCATTGTAACCCACAAGTAAACCCTTTTCAGTTGTGGGTTCCATCTTCGTCCTCTTCTCTTTGGGAACATGAGAGAAAGTGATACATCCAAAAATCCTCAAATGCTCAACCAAAGGCTTCTGCCCAATAAAAACCTCCTCGAGAGTCATATCCCCAACTGCCCTGTGAGGACTTCGATTCTGCAGGTAAACTGCAGTGTTGCAGGCTTCAGCGCATAAGAACAAAGGTAATCCCTGGTCATGAATCATCGATCTGGCAATTCCAATTATTGACCTATTCTTCCTCTCTGCAACCCCATTCTGCTCAGGGTTGTAAGGAACTACTGACAACTCGTCCCTTACTTGTGTGATTTGAGTAAAGTATGAAGTGGCACCTTCACTCTTGGCCATCCGGATACTTTTCATCTTTTCCCTCAACACCTTCTTCCTATTCTCATTTGTGCTTTGATACATGCGAGTCAAAGCATCCCACATCTGATATGCATGCCCTTTACTGCTAACATGTGGAACTACATGGTCTTTTATGGCATCAAGAATGATCATTTTCGCCTTAACATCCTTTTTATTGAAGGCTGCTAATGTTGTTGCATCTATGGGTACTACAACAGGCTTCGTGGAAGTACTTTCAACAATGTCCCAAAGTTCATTTTCTTGAAAAAGTAAAATGATTCTTGCCTTCCATGGACAGAAATTTCTTGCCCCTTCTAGCCTATCCTCCCACCTCAAACCTGTAGCCATACTATTGAAGAAAACAAGCCCAAACCTCCTCTCAACAAATCTGCCCACAAAATTTTACTGCTGATATAAAATTTCTGAGTATTAATAACTCACTTCCCAGCTGTTTTAAGGTTGTTCCAGTCACCAACGCTCTGATACCATGAAGAAAAATGATGTCCCCAATCAGGTTTCAATCACTCCTTATCACTCCCATAGTTTAATGCCCAACCCATAATCAGAAAATTTATCTTATGACAATTATTAAATTCTGTAAATGAAATTGCTAAATTTGAAACACAAGAGACAACTTCTTTGATTGGAAATTAAATGCAGAAATAACACAGCAATAAACAACCACAGTACACAGGAAATTTTGGTCCAACAATGACCCAGGAAAAACCCCCAATGTGGGGGAAACCTGTTCTTCTGAGAGGGCAACTTCTTTTATTAATTTGCAAGCATCTGGAAATTACATTTGCAGCAGAAAATTAATTACACAGCAGAGACCACTTATCTCTTTTCCCAAGACAAATCTTCCTTGGAAACCGTGCCAAATAACCTCCTTGATTTCTGAGCCAACTTACTCAGAAATTATGTACGTTGTACGAATAGCTATCAGTGACTGTACGGATTTTGTTTTCTGTGCAGGTTGTACGGATCCATACGGTCGTACAAATTCAATTAATGTTGTACGGACGCCTCGATTTCTATGCAGAATCAAACTCGATTTCTGTGCAATAATCCGTACGATACAGTCTAGTTATGGCTGTCATTAATTCTGGAATGTGCCTCAATTTTTGTGCCCACCATTGCATGGAAAATCGTGCCTCTCCTTTTTCTGGAAATGCTTCTTCTTCCTGCTCACCAATCTGCTCTCTCTTCAGCGAATGCTTGTGAATGATCTCTCAATGAACTCATGAGAGATATTTAATAGTCTCTTTCTTCCTTCTTGACCTTCCATATACCCAAAGTGACTTTTGGTTGTCCACATGATCCAAAGGCTCATAATTAATTAGATCAACGGTGGAAAATAAAGTGCACATGAAATTCATTTTTTAATAATTAATTCACCCAACTTAAATAAAGGACCCACTTAGTCTTTTATTTCCTAGGTCACTTTCACTTTATGAAATAAAAGGGTTTTATATTAAAGTGGTCACTATTGTCGTCCTTATACACACTTGCAAATGTGATTCAAGTCCTGCTCACTTAGTGTGTCCTTGGAGGCACAATGCCTAGGTTCAAAGCCCACGCTGTCACTTTGGATTGAACCTCTTCCGTCTAGGCTCACTCCTAGGAAAGCCAAGGGGGGTAGTCCCTAGTTTCTAGATAAGATTTAGAATTTAAGTTCTAGGAGTTGATTTTAGTTTGTTAAGGTTTAGGGGGATTCTACTCTAGGATGCTAAGGCAGCAATGCAAGATGCAAGAGTGTATATGTCAAGCAAATCCTTTCCCTAGGTCAACTAAGACTAGTGCCTAAGGTTGGGCAAGGGGTCAACTAGATGTTAGGGTGTTTTATTACAATGTGATCACAAAATTACAAAAGAATAGTTAATCCACAAGAATGCTAGATACAATTACTTACAATAAAGAATATTAAAGATACAATGATACAACACAACAAGCTAACCACATATTGTTTGTATGTGCAGGATATAAAGAATATCAAGGAAAGAGCATCAACAACACATCATAGCCAAGCACGCCCCAATAGCGCTTACTCTATTGGACTGCCCCTCAATGGCAACATCAACACAATGAAGATTCACAAGGACACTTAGAAGATTTATAAATTTAAAGCACAAGTGTTCCACAATGATTAAATCACTTAGTTGATTTTACCCGCAAAGCATTACTTGTATTATAAGATTGAAAGATTGAGTTTGCAAGTAT
The DNA here is from genome assembly GCA_010110895.2 of Picea sitchensis. NCBI lineage: Eukaryota > Viridiplantae > Streptophyta > Pinopsida > Pinales > Pinaceae > Picea > Picea sitchensis. Next base: position 66,572 of record SNQJ01S0125475.1, on the reverse strand, counting down.
TTAAACCTTAAGATGTATTAGATTAAGCCAAGGTTTGATTACTTAGTGAGTTAAGGGTTCCTTAACATTGTAAGATTTTAATTACCCTTATTAAGTGTTTCACCAAAAACCTCCTCCCCCGGTTGCCAAATAACTGTTGGATGCTCAAGAAGTGAGGCAACAAGGCCTACCCTAGATTCACAGGTCAGCCCGAAAGATTGAGTTTTTACGGAAAGGACATCGCGCGTCGTGAGACCGTCCTCGGTCTAGCACCTTTCGTTGCCCTCCTCAATCCCCGTTTTATATGGTGAAGATGGTGGTCTAAGATACCCTATTAAGTCTATTAAGTTGGTATATCAATTGGTTAGACTTTTAGCTATATTCTTAAGTGTTTCAGTGACTTTATGATGTCTTAAAATGATGAATAAATGACAAAACCGAAACTTACTATAGCTTGTTAAGTGTGTTATTCAAGCATGAGAATGAAGCCTTTAACACATGTATAGCAAGTAAAAGCAAGCTGAAATAACGATTTAGTTTGCCACCATGATTAAACCATCAACATGAGAAAGCTTGTTAAAAAATGCTAAAGCACAAGGGCAAGAACAACTTGCCAAAGAATGAAAGAAAGAAGAACTCAAGCTTATACCACTTATCTTGTGTTTGTTTAAAGCATTAAGATCAAAGCATTAAGTGTGTAAGAGAAGCTTGAAAAATTAAAAGTGTACCTACACTATCAACTTATCCAACAATATTTACTTAAGTGTGATGGCAAGTGGCCTTAAGATATTATAACATGAAAAGCAAATCACTTGCTAAACCATTAAAGCATAGATCATTTAGTGTGTTGGATTAAAGCATGTAAATAAGATAGATCCTAAGATGGATTACAACATGCAACTAGATCTAAGAAAGTTGATTATGCCCCAAGGGATGGATTACAACATGCAACTAGATCTAAGAAAGTTGATTATGCCTGGTTTAAGCTATGGATTAAAGTGTGAATCAGATCTTAGAATATTTTAAACCATTGAAGCATTTAGAAGATCAAAACACATCACTTATCCTAGCCTACTTTATTTCCGTATTCCTCTCCCAAGGTAGAAGGCAATTTAAAGATTACTTTGAGAGAAAAAGAAGGAGAAGAAAGCAGCCTAAACACCTATCAACAACAAGTCAGCTAACCCCACGCCCTAGCTTAAGGAAATGCTCAAAATTGAAAAATTGGAAATTTGCACTTACCCTCTAAAACCTAAGCTCACATTTAGAGGTAGCTACAATTCTCCCTCCCAAGCTGCTAAGTGAGCAAGCAAGGACTCTACTACAAAGTGAAGAAATAATGAGAAATTAGCTAGAAAATGAAAAGTAGAGGTTGAGATTGTTACCCACTTGAAGAGAAGGGTCTTGGGAGTGTTGTGTGGCTATTTTAGGGGAACTTAACCCCCAACTCTGTCGCAAACCTCAGAAAACCAACAAGCTTAAGGCTAAGGAAATTTACAATAACTAACAATGAAGAATTTTTGTTTTAGGGAAAACAAATTTCCTTTGAAAAACTATGATAAAATATAATTTAAAGTGACCAATCTACTATGTTAGGCTAGCTGAAATATAACATGGGTGAAAAACAATGAAAGAATGAGTAAAAAGAGAGAGAAAGAAGAGTTTATGTGGGTAATTTTAAGGGAGGACTCTGCATTCCCAATAAAAACCCTTGAAGCCAAACCCGCAAAAACTTGACAAGATCTATGCATACAAGAAGATAATATGATTGAATATGCTAATAAGATTAAATACTTAAAATCAGCATTAGCAAACCCACATATAGATCTAACAACGAGTATTATTGTTGATCTACCCAAGTAACACTTTTACCCAAGATCTAATCTATGCATACATCATGCCAAATCAAACAACATTACTCATGTGTAGCAAGAACAAAAATACTTGTTGTTCTTCCAATAGTCCTCCAAAGTTTTCTCCTTTATATTACTCAAGAAAATGATCTTGGAGAAATACTTGCTCCAAAAACCCTAAGAGCCAAAGAATGGAAAGATGACAAGAAAGAGAGAGAGATAAGATGGAAAATCAAGCAGCATACAACAATAGCTCAAGATATGGTGAAGAATATGCAGTGAGAGGGATCCATTTATACTTGAGAGGCAAACTCACCCTCTTGGATCAATGCCAAGTGTACACCACCAAGGCCAAGCTAGAACTCAGGGTAGGCTGACCATCTAGGGTTTGACTACATGACTGGTTGAATGAGCGCAGAGGTGCTGGGATCAAGCAAAAAGGTAAGTGGGAGGCTATGGGAAAGGCCATGGATATAATAAGTCTCCCCTTATTTTTTCATTATTTTTTACTTTTGAGACTTTCTAAAGGAGGCACACCACTCTAGGCAAGGTGACGTTTTTGCTTACGGTTGGGTGGGAGGGAGGTGGATGGAGGGTTGGAAAAGGTTAGGAAAATCTCTCTCACCTTTATCCATCTTTATATCATCCTCTTTAACTCAAAATTACAAAAGACATTTTTCCAATGTCATGACTTAGCAATTAAAATTGCTATTTTGACTGACCGACACTCCAAGTGGACAAACACTCCAGCAAAGTTGTTCCGACTGAGTCAAACTTGGTCCAAGGGGTGTAGGGGTCTCATTCCATTTCTTTTGAGCACAGACAATTCCTATCGAAAGTCCAAGAACCTAGTTTTTACACTTTTTTCTCATTGTACACTATTAATTAATTAAATAATTAAACCTCCAAAACTAGGGAAATTTAATTAAAAATTAATTAATTAAAAAACGTTAATCTAAACACAACTAATTCCTGAAACTTAAGATGTCTTAGCATACATTACATCATCCTAAACAGTTACCGAGATAAGCCCATTAGAATGCCCTTCACCAATTTGGAGGAATTATTTGTGTGAATGAAAAACTCAAGGGAAATCAATAAGGCTGAAAAGCCCAATTGATAACCTGAGGATAAAAAACCCTCGGTGAAAGGAACTCTCCCAATGAACCCATCCCAAGGTAACTGACCTAAATATGACCCATGCAGACCTATTACATTATTGACCCACGCAGGGGTGCGGAAATTTCAGTTACAAAAAGAAGTTTTGGGGCCAAAAATGCCCTATAGAACCAAATAGTCTTTGAGAAATGAGCATCTGATGATGCATCTCTTCATGGCACATGGAGTTGACCCCCTAGTTGGAGAGGCGGTCAACAGTCACATTTCCCTAGGTAAAGAGACCAAGCCTAAGGAACACCACTTGTCTCGGTATAAAAATTAACAACCTCCTCCACATGATGCATGCCATATAAGATCAGATCTGGAAAACAAATCAGCTCAAGATTTAGGGCATGATGCCCTCTTTTGGAAAGTTGAAAAACATTGTCATACATCAAAGATTGTACATGTTGCTATCCCAAATATATTGCAGCCCTGAAAAAACACCCCCTAGTGATTTTTTGTACAAAGAAAAGGGTACAAGATGAAGATATTAATGGCCGGAAATCTTCTTCATGTACCGTGATCTCATGATAAAAATTCCTCATGAAACAATAAATCTGTCTCCCTGCTGAAATCAAACGGATGTTGTTCAGTAAAACTAGAATATACACATAACTGTTATCACGCAAATCTGCACCAGAAGACCTGCCTAATAATTATAGGCAATCTACCTCTATCACCACTAGATGCCTCTCTGTTCTGACTGGTGCTTTTCCAATCGCAAGGGGGTGTCCCTAGGGATTGTATGTCGTGATCAAACCAATCAAACCAATAAATATGCATTACAAACCAGTTAATTAGGACACAAAAACTCGCCCTTGAAATGCCAGTAAGCAATCAAGAGCAAAGGTAAACTCTCAGCAAAAATCAAGATGTTTGAAATCAGATTTCTAAACCAACTACAACAGTGAACAAAATGAATGAGGTGAAAAGAATGTGCACCTTAAGTGATTAAGAAATCAAAGTAAGTGCATCAAAGCCAACCAAATAATTGCAATACTACCAAACTAACATCCAACCAAGAGATTCTAAGAGCTAGAGACAAAGCATAATCAAATCAAATTGATGTATTATTGAAGAGATATGGATTGCATCATACTGACAACATGATAGGCTGCCATTGGTCCAGTAGTATGCAATGATGGAGGTAGAAAATCGGAACTGGTGGGTGAAAGCATGATGGGAGTTCCACTGCTGGAATATGCTCACAAAATACTGTCTAACCTCTGCACAACCCCTCAACTCTGTATATATAGAAGCCACCACTAAGGGAATCAATTCACCCTAATTGCCTGTGGAGGAAAGCAAGAAAAACATGCCAATATCTGTCATACTCTGCATGGCTTCCAACTGCATAACTTGCTGTTTAGGTGAGCTTTCAATGGCATAGGAAAGCTGCTGTTTTATCCCAAATTCCCAAGGAAAAAGATGCTAAAAAGAAGTCACTTCAGCGCTGGCCTTAAACTTCAAGGGGAATATGGCTTCTAGAAGGGTGAATTGCAGCACAGCCAAGTCAAGAGTAACACTACAAATCAGACCTGAAAAACAGTATTTCTAAAACTGCCCAAGACTGCTTTAGTATCATCCCTTGCAGCACTGGAATCTTTGTGATTTAATATTGGAAATTGCTGCCCCAGGGGTGTAGATCAGTTGGCGATAGAGTGTACTGTTAAGGCACTCCTTGTGACGTCGCTGGTTCAAACCTCGACTAGCCCGTGTGCCATGCTTGGGGGTTGTGCGGTGCACCTGGAGGTTATAGTGGTAGCAGTCGGAATCGACCCCATGTCAGGTGAGTACGAACCCGTCCTAATTGCCAATTCCGCCAGACATATCTTTCCCTTCAAGAATAAAGCTTCCAAAAATCAAGAAAAAGCTTGCTGCTTGTGACTGTGATCGACCTATGGACTCAAATTGGTAATATCAGCAGGTTTACCCACTTTGGATAACAAAAGGAAACGAGTTAGGATTTGGCTTGAATTAACAAAAAAGCCAACTATGTAAGCGGGACTTGAACTGGCTTTTCTGCTTGGTAAAACTTAGCAACAGTAAGTTCTTTAAGGCCTTTTTGACTGGGTAGGAATAGCAAGGATGCTAAGTATGGCATACTAAGTGAGCTAGGGTTTCAAATTTACCATCTCATGCAAAGATACCAACAAAAATAGTAGATTCAAATTAGGGTCTCATACAACATGCAAAGGATATTGATTTAATCCTGCAAAGAAGGTCAAACTAGCTTTTAGGATTGCCAATATTAGCTTTGATTTAAGATTCAGACTGGATAGAATTAGCAAAAGAGGATTATGTTTGACTTGGCAACCTTGGCAAGAATGACAACTATGCCTTGGATTTGCCAACTATTGTAAGGAGAATTTGTCTTTGAAAAGTCAAACTAGCAAGGGGAATTAGGCTTTAGGTATGAAACAAATTTAAAACCCCATGAAAATGAATCCTTCCAACAAACTGCCACATGCCACTCTAGGAGACAATCCACCTACTCAATTGATCCAGGTGGATCTCGGTTGCCATCCACCTTTTCCACTGAATCAACATTTTCGAGCTCGTGGCTTTGATAAACCATGATATTCACCCTTTTGATGGGAAATGTAATGTAATGCCATCTCCATTTGTTAATTACAGCCATCATGTAATAATTTCCTAGTGGTTTTATGTACATGCCTATAGCGTTAATGCACCGGATCGCATAAGAACTCCATAGTTAAGCGCGTTTGGGCTAGAGTAGTACTAGGATGGGTGTTCGACAACACAGGTATTCCAACAAAGGACGAACACCTTCAATAACCACTCACACAACCAGATCAAAGATCAACACGTCGATGTTTTTACATGGTAAAACCCCTGTAGGGAACATCCACGGCCCCAGCCAATGTGGCCACTTGAAGCAATTTGTTAATGGAAAAGAAAAAATTATAGGGAGATTTACAGGAGAGTTTCTCACAATCGATCATCGGCAAATGACACTCCATGCTCTTTAAATAGAGATCATGGACCAAACGGGTGCTAAGCCACGGATCAATGCAGTCATTAAGATCGAGGAGAATATGAACCGTAGGATCACTCTATGTCGGGAACATATCGTGACGATCGCATTTCCTAACTACAAATGCATACTAATGCATACTAAAGAAACACACTTTAACCTAACAACACATTAGACTAAGTTGATCTTAACTAACTCCTAAGCATCTAAATATCCTAACACCCCCCCTTAAGAACAACTTGGGATAGGATTGAAGGATTTACAAAGGCAACACAATAGAAGAAGGAAGGAGGCATTAGAGCCTATCCCCCCTTAATGACAACTTATTGCACTCCTAACATAGATCGTAGTTTGGAAAACTTCGCTTCTGTAAGAGAAATTGTGAAAATGTCTACAACTTGATCTTCTATAGGGAAAAATAACACTTCAATAACTCGATCATGAATGAGGTTTCTGATGAAGTGCATGTGTAGCTCAATGTGTTTGTTGCGTTGATGTTGAATTGGGTATTGGGCGAGCTTGATGGCACTTTGATTGTCGCACCAGAGAGTGGTTGGATGTTGCTACTAGAATCCAAACTCCGAAAGGATCTGTCGAAGCCACAAGACTTCTTGCCTTGCATTAATCGCTGCTCAATACTCTGCTTCTGTTGAAGAAAGAGCAATAGTCTATTGTTTCTTACAAGCCCAAGTGACAAGGCCTGAACCAAGGATGAAAACATAACCTGCAATAGACTTTCGATCATCAAGGTCGCTGGCCCAATCTAAATTAGTGAAACCAACCAATAAAGGAGTCCCCCATGAACTGTAATGTATCTCGAACTAAACTATACACCCATTTACATCTAACAAGTTTTCTTCCTTTTGGAAGAGGTACAAGATCCCAAGTATCATTCGCTATTAAAGAACGATACTCTTCATTCATTGTTGTGTCCCAATCTGGATGACCTGAAGCTTCTACAAATGTATCCAGATCATGAGTCTCTGAAACTTGAGCCAAAAGAGAAGAGGCTCGCTAGAACTGTGAACATGTTCAATGTTGATCTGAAGGACCACTAGCAAGATCACCAGCTATTTCTCAAGTTGAACAGACATGTTACCTCTCCAAGAGGTACCCTACATTTTTTCATCTGGCTACACCATTGTAAGCCCAAGGATGCAAGTCAAAGCCTTGTAGGCCATGTGGAGGATTATGTATTATGGACTCTTAGACTTTGTAGTCGACCATGATCAATCTTTCTAGTCTCCTCCCTCACTTCCTTTCATCCTGGATAGAATTGGAGGACTTGAGGTGGACCTATTGAGACACATGGTTCCATAAAGCCATTTCTATTGGAGGGGTGATCGCATATTGTAGGGCTTGTTTTCCCATGGTCTTGCACACCTATGTCATTATCCACATGGTCATTGTCTTATAGAGTCTGTATGCATCTCTTGGCCATGGTGCATTTATCAGTTTCAGTTCTCAACATGGCAATTTCACAAAATTTCATCATCTCAGTTTTTGAGGCAGTCAAGAATCTTGATGCATGGGGTCCCGTGGTCTAAAATACAACAGTGGCTCAAATTGACCATCATGATGTGTACTGGACATGCCACGTTGAAGTTTTGTGAGATCATAATGCCATCATTTTGAACTTTATCTCTTGTGTACCTGTGGATCGATTTTCTCTATGCTTGTGTTTCTTGGCTAAAGGTTTCTTGTGCTTTATTGGAGATTGCTATTGGGTATTTGCAAGAGTCAATAAGATCAAACCATTGAGGGGCTACATAGTCATGTGGAGGAAAATAACTAGACTCCTCATCTCTTCTTTTTTCCTTTTGGGGCTTAGTGGTGCAAACCCAAGTTGTTAGACCAACTTCCTTGGAAGTAACTTCAACCAGTAGTGGGCTCTCACTCTGACCAAAGTTCATCTCTTGAGCTTTTCTAGCAAGCCCGAAGAAGCAATCTATCTTGATAACTAGTATTGGGGGCGATTAATCCTTCAACTCCAAACCCAATATCTAGGCATCTTCCAAAGTTGACTTAATACATGTTGTGGTCGTGATTTATCAAACCAAGAGGAAAAAGGTAAAAAGGTAAAAGGTAAAAAACTCACCTTCTTCAACCATTTTATTCAAAATCTAAAATCTCTTTTTGTTTTTTCTTTTATAAAATATAAAAACACAAAAAAATCTTACCCTAGCTTTGTACTTTAACTTTTTATCTTACAAGCTAGTAGATCTATTGGGGGTTTTGTTTTAGAGGACTCCCTCTACCCCAAGGATATTTTACCCTTGGATTTTATGCTTCGTTTAGTGTATTTTATAAGGGATTTGTTAAGGAAAATGTGCAGGTCTGCAATATTACAGCAAGCGTATACTCAGATCTGCACTCCTTTCTCTCATTTGAAGGGACACCCAAGTAAGTATTGCATCCCTCAAACCCTTCATTTATTTCCAAAATTGTTTACGAGAGTTATATCATTCATATTTTTGGTTAAATAGACAAAATTGCAGTCCCAACAAGTCCCCTTGTTGGCTGTAATTTATTTTGGGTTTTGACCCTAGGGAGATTTGAACCCCAAATCTGCATGAATAGTTTCCAGCCTGCTGGAAACTAATTTCATTGCAGATCCAAGGCTCTTTGGCATAGGAAATCATACATACCTTGCTGCTCTAACCTTCTAACCAACAGATCTGTTGATCTAGAGTGTTTCTACACCCGAGGGAGGCCTAAAAGGTCCATAGTCTTTGTTGTTTTTTGTGTTTACCTATCATTTTGCATATCTGATATAACAGGACAGCAAGGAAATACTTCATTCCCAACCACTTATCAAGAGGCACAGCAAGTAATAACTTCCGGAAATTGGTAAGGGAGTTTGTTGCATCCATTTATACTTGTTTATTGTCTTATATATTGATATTTGGGTGAGTTCAGCTTGCTAGTCAGAGCTTACTTTTCAATTCATTATCAAAAACCAACAAGGGTTATTTAAATAATTAACTCCTACCTTCACCTAGAGTTTTTCATAGGCACTGATCTACTGACCCTTGTGGTGAAGTGTTGTTTAGGGAAGCCTCCCAGAGTCCATTAGTGTAGGTGTTTGGCTCAAACAAGGAATGGGCAAGTGTTGTGGTGACATTTGGACACCTACCTTTGTGGCACTGCCCTAGCAACCCGAGGACCTTGACGGACTGCTAGTTTGGTCGGTAATAAGACCCATCTGGAAAGCAGTGGTGCGGGTGTTGGTTCATGTTCAATGGACTCATTTGGAGAAAGGTGAGCAAGAGGAGGTGGATTTTCATCCTCATTGTCATCATCTAAAGAAGAAGAAACCAGAATAGGAACAGAAGATGGCACAAATGCCAAAGATGGCTCGCAGACCGAAGAAGGAACAAACACAGAATTAATCTCACAGGCCAAGATATTTTCATCAAATTTAACATCTCTTCTAAAAATAATTTCATTAAAATGAGGTTGAAGAGGGATGCAACCTTTGACATCTTCAGAATATCCAACAAAAATACACTTCTCACTTTTAGGATGTAAAGCTTTCATTTTCTCATCGGGAATGTGAGCCATGCTACACTGCCAAATACACGGAAGTGGCTTACATCTGGCTTAATTTTATTCCATGCTTCTTCCGATGTTATATTTTTTAGAGCCTTTGTGGTAGTGCGATTTACTATGTAATTTGCATAGTTAATGGCTTTCGCCCAATATTTAAGACTTAATTCCTTAGACTAGATCATACAATTAGCCATTTCTTTTAATGTGTGGTTCTTTCTCTTAGCAACAGTATTTTACTATGGTGTATATGGAACAGTGTGTTGCATTTTGATGCCTTGTGTAGTGCAATAACTTGTAAATTTGTTGTTCACAGATTCACCCCCATTATCTGTTGTAACACACCCAACCCCTTATGTACCTTTTTAAGGGATGCGACATCAAAATTTCGCTTTTCTCAATCATCTTGAATCCTCTTCCCGAAATCTACATCCCCTTCTACTCGTCAAGAGCTTTCCAACGAATGTTACCATGCTCAAATCCGAGCTCTAGATTTGAAGTTATGCCCTTGTCATTCAACTGCTTCATAAATCTTAATCCTCTCTCTTGGTCAACTCCTTTCTAGACCCTTGGCCTTTGTCACCTGCCATCAATAATTTTGAACAACAAGCATATTAATAACAATTTCATGCGAAAACATCTTACTAATGTGCAAAATTCAAGAGGAAAGATTTCATAATCTAGCATAATATTTATCTGTGTAGTTCGTGGATTTGCATCCATATGGTT
>SNQJ01S0125475.1:31528-44185 GCA_010110895.2 Picea sitchensis | reverse complement strand
TGGGTTTCTGAACCAGGGAGAAAAACCTAGCTTACATCAATTTAAAAAAAGGTATGTGCTGAGATCACAGCTTCCTTGGTCATGTAACCAAAAACAATTTAGGTTCTGACAGTACTCCTTTAACACATTGGTCCATAAACACGATAGTAGGATAATCACAGTTCTTATTGTCTTTAATAGTTGCATACTTATTTCAAATTCAGTGATTAAATGTAAATGGTTCATACCTGAACTTACCTTGAACTTGCTTGGTCTGAAGACACACACTGAGCTTTGCAGCCTGCTATCATCTGTAGCTTCCAAATACATCTCATGTGTCTGCAGATGTATCTGATGTTCAAATAACTTCATATTGTTGTCCTTATTTGAGCCAGTTGTAACACTTGTTTATTGTCTATGCTTTGACCCCTTACCATTCTTCAAAAATGATCACTCTGGACCTTTTGAAGGTAAGGGATATCTGCATTGTAACCAATAATTTCTTGCAGCAAGTTCTATTGGCGATAATGCCATGAGAGTGCCCAAGTTGGATAAAACATTTGAAAACTCCAAAAATTTTATCGTAAAACCTCCAACACTAAGTGCAAGATTTCTACCTTAATACTTCCTCCTCTTTCTATTATTGTAGAGAAGTATTCCTTAAAAAAACTTCATATAAATCTTCAGAGGACAAATCATTGCATCAGGATTCAAGGTGGTTACAAAATGCAGACAACAGGGGTGCAAGGAAAATCCCAGTCAACAAAAGTTAAAGAATGAGCCCGGGCCCTCACAGGGAGGGACTCAATCATTATGATGGAATACACTAAGGTTGACTCTTAGGAGCAGAGCCAACTGTTGCTGAAGCTCTTTAAATCTGCTAGAGTAAGGGGGGTTGACGATCCTCATTGAATGTAACTTTACGACTATGTTTTCACAAAAAGCCAATTGCAACCAAGTAAATTCAATGTCAAAGCAATTTTTAGTTTCCCTAGGAATCCTTCTGTACCCCTGGAGGGCCCTTTTTCATGAGATCGAAGCTACAATAAGAGATTGAAATCCATCCACACAGTGCACATTCTGAATTAGATATGAAAACTTTGTGCAACCTACTGTTCACAACCAATCCTTGATGATACAGTAACCACCACAAGCTATATGTTTAAAGGAGACACAAGCCTGTCAAATGCATTAACACTTCCTGCCTGAGTAATCTCTGGTTAAGCAATGTGATATTCAACACTTCTGATAAAAAATACGAAATCACATTTGAAATATGTTGTCTCTGAAATTTGAAATCTTAGATTTCCAAAGTGAGATATTTATTTTCTAAAACTTTCTATTAGTGTATATTTTGTTCTTGTGGTGATCTGTTCTAATGATCTGCCCTCACAATCACCAGGAAAATCATTAAAAGTAACTGTACAAAATTGTTATTGTACCAACCAGCATACTGAGTTACAAACATACTACTACTGTGTGTACCAGTAGTCTCTTTATCTTCAACTGAGCCTCCATCTATGGCAGCCAATCAAATCATGTCTGATCTCTGAACTAGTAACACAAAATTCATTCCATATCTGCAATTTGATGGCAGAGTTAGGTTTAAGGACAGTAAATCAAAGAACATTCTTACCATCACACACTCCACTAGCCTGCTCTTTGTTGTGAGACTTTTCAAAAACAAAGTTCTTCCACCTATACTTTACAAGGCAATTATAACGTAGTGACAATGTTCCTTTCGAGCTGACTGTCCGGAGTACAGATTGGTGTACAATCTTCATCATCAAATTTGATGGCCCATTAAAAACAACTTACTGAAGATCTGCAAAACAAACCCTAGAACAAGGATCTACGCAGGCGCAAAAGTCTGCTACTATCGAGCTCTTTACACGCCCTAAGCTCTAATACCATGTTAGTTTTAAGGAAAGAAAACAAGAATTTACTTTTCAAAATTTTATGTAGATAAGATCAGCATGAACACATTAAACTTATACAGATCTGAACTCCAAAAAAATATTCTGAGTATGCTAGGTAGTTAGATCTATACTCAGAAATTAATTCTGAACATGTACAGTAAATAGATCTAAACCATAAACAATTTCTGAGTGAGCAAAACACTTAGATCGGAACTAGAAATTAATTCTGAACATGTACAGTAGATAGATCTAAACCATAAACAATTTCTGAGTGAGCAAAACACTTAGATCTGAACTAGAAATTAATTCTGAACATGTACAGTAGATAGATCTAAACCATAAACAATTTCTGAGTGAGCAAAACACTTAGATCTGGACTAGAAATTAATTCAGAACATGCACAGTAGATAGATCTAAACTGTAAAGTGTTTCTGAGTGAACAACACACTTAGATCTGAATTGTAGATGTATTTCTAAATCAGATCTGAACTGTAGATATATATCTGAGCATGCACATTGAATAAATCTGAACTAGACAATAATATCAAAGCATACTAAACAATAGATCTAAGAATAAGAAATGTAATAGAACAGAAAACTGCAACTTACCTCCTGATAATCTTACCTCTGTATGATGAAGTAGAACATAACACATATGAGAGATAGTAAGCCACTGAAGTATGCTCAGACAAGTCTTTAAGTCATGGATCTACCTCAAGGGTTAGATCTCTTATCAAGAGAAAATAGGACTAATATGCCACCATGAAAGACCTCACACAAACACACCCAAAACCCCAACAAGGAACATTGGAATCAAACCCTTAATCTGGCCAGCCATAGTAAGAAATGTAATAGCAAGTGAATAGGAGGCTTGGAAGCTTCAGATTAGGACGGCAATCCTAGATCAAACCCTAACTACCCAGTAGTAGGGTCGCGGCCTAAGCAGGCTCCAGATCTGCTCAAAAGGTAGCCTCAAGGGAAGACACACCATAAGGAAGAGGGCTGGCTTCAACAGTCAAGAAGGACGGCAGCAAGGACACTTCCAGCAGCAATTTATTCACCCTCAACACACACAGCAGCGGCACAAATATCATAGAAGGGACCTGGCAGCAAAACAAGGAAGAGGTTGAACTCTACTGTCACAAGGAGGCCGAGCTATACTGTCACAAGGAGGCCGCAGCACTCATAGAGCAATCTGCCACTCTTGGGAGAGAAAGGAATGAGTAAGTGTAAGTAAAAGTGAGGGGAAGGGTTTATATTTATACCTTTAGGTTAGGGCTAGAGGCTAAAGTAAAAAATATAATTAAAAATAACATATTCAATTAATATAAGTATTAATTTAAATGTTATAATTAAACAATAATTAATATTTTTCTTATTAAGCCCTAAAACAAAAATACAAACCCCCAATCAACTCAAACTCAAAAAAAATCAAAGGGTGAGGAACAAGTAAGGAGTTTAGGAGAGGTTCTCTTGGTAGCAGCTTACATGTACATGTGATTCTCAAAGTGACATTTTTTAATTTTATCATCATTGCGTATGGGATACATCCCTCATGTGTGGTCATGCTCATCTTCATAATCTTTCCTAGGCCCTGTGGACCATCCACAGAGATAGGAAGAGGATCACACACCCACAAATCTTGGTATTAAGAGAGGAAGAGGATCACACACCCACAAATCTTGGTATTACACCAAGATCTACCTGATCAAGGATCAGGTTGCCCCAGAACATATCTGGGGTCTTATCCACCAAGGTACAAGACCAAGGATCAACCCATGCTTTAGGCATGGATACCCTAGAACACATCCAAGGGCCCTAGACATATCTAGGGACTTATACTGCTTAGTCCCAGACCAACAACCCCAGTCAACTACTATGGGCCCACACAAGGGTCTTTACTGCTTCGTCCCAGACCAAGAACCCCAGTCAACTATTGGGGGACCTCACAAGGGTCTTTTGTTGCTTGGTCCTAGACCAAGAACCCCAGTCATCTACTGGGAGCCCTCACAAGGGTCTTTTGCCATGGCACTAACTGCTTGGTCCCACACCAAGAACCCCAAGAGTGTATTGGGGGCCCTAGTCCATAACTAGGGTCTTAAGTCAGCCTCCAGGGAGAATGGCTCTTGCAGTTGCATTAAATTCAACAATAAAAATAAAGGAGAAGCAAGAGGCTGATAAACTTGTGGGTAGGTGTTTCTTATGGAGCGACATTCCTTTTAACATTGCCAAGAACAACCCATTCTATCAGCCTATGTTTGATGTAGCTGCTATTGTTGGCTCGGGGTACAAAGCCCCTACCTATGAGGAGTTGAGAGGGCCTATCCTTCAAAAGGAAAAGGTTTATTGTGCTATTAGATTGAAGGAGCTTAAGGCATCACGAGAAATCACCGGATGCACCGTGATGTCATATGGTTGGACGAACCAGAAGGGCAAGACACTTCTTAACTTCTTGGTTATTGTCCAAGGGGGACAATGTTTATTAAATCCGTTGATGCATCTGTACATGTTAAAGATGCATTATTATTATGTGACTTGTTGGACGAGTTCATTCGAGAGGTGGGTCCACAACATATTGTCCAAGTCATAACAAATAACGTTGTTAACTATGTTGTTGCAAGTAGGTTGCTTATGAAAAGTTATCCTTACCTTGTTTTGGACTCCTTGTGTTGCACATTGTATAGATTTGATTTTAGAGGATATGGGAAAATTTCCTTATATGAAGGATATTATTGAATCATCTAGGAGCATCATAAAATTCATATATAATCATGCATTTGTGCCTAGCTTGATGAGAAGATTCACAAATAACATGGAGTTGGTGCGTCCTACAATCACATGCTTTTCCACTAGCTTCATATCTCTTCGATCTCTCTTGGATTGTATGTGGGAGGTGAAGAGAATGCTCCTTTCAGATGAGTGGCATGGTTTATGATTTAGCCATAAACTGGAGGGGGAGGCCATATGCAGGCTAGTGTCATACCATGAGAGCTTTTGGATGGGAGTGGAGGAGTTGTGTGCCATTAGTGAACCTTTGGTAAAATTTCTTTAGATGGTTGATGGAGACATCCCACAATAGGCTACTTGTACTAGGCCATGGATAGGGCCAAAGAAGCCACATGTGCCTATTATGATGACAAGGGAGATGATAGATTTGAGAAACGACTACAGATATGGAGAGTGATTGATGAGCGATGGAACAATACACTCCATCGCTCGATTCATGATGCAGGGATCTACCTCAACCCCACATTCTCTTACTCATGTGGTTTTAGATTTGATATTGAGGTTATGGATGGATTCCTCACATGTGTTCAGAGGATGCTTCCAAGTCAGCAAGAACGTGCGAAGATTTCCAAAGAAATGGAAATATATAGGATGTCTGGTGGGACATTTGGCTTTGACATGGCTATTCATGATAGGAAGACCAAAATGCTAGGTAAGCTTCATTAAATTTCAAATTTCGATGTCTCTTCTCAGTTCTTAGTTCTTACTTTGTTTCAGCTTTTAACTTCCAAATTTCAATGTCTTTTCTTATGTTTCTTTTATTTGTTGTAGATGCTTGGTGGACAAGCTATGGTGCAAGAGTACCCAATCTACAAAAACTTCCCATTTGGTTGCTTAGCCAAACATATAGCTCTTCAGGATGTGAGCGCAACTAGAGTGCATTTGAAAAAATACACACCAAGAAGTACAACAGGTTAGAAATTTTCATATTAAATTTGTATTTCATTATAAACTATAATTTGTTATTTTACGCCCCGTCACCCTCTAGAGTCTAGATTATGTATTATAATTATTGATTTATAATTTTTATGACCCAAATATAGGTTGGAATCCCAACACCTCAATGATATGGTATATGTCTACTACAATCTCCGATTGTGGGTGAGGCGGATTCAGAAAACACCTGATGTGGACACCATTTCGTTGGATGGGATTGACACAACTATTGCATGGAGGGTTGAGACCAGGAAACCTATCATGGAATCGATCCCTAATTGGTTACAAGAGGCAAAGGGGGCAGTAGCAGAGGAGAGAGAGGTAGAGGAGGAGGATGTTCCAAAGCAGAGTCAGCAGACACCTTTAGAGGAGGTGACTATTGATACTAGGAGTGCGCCAGCACCACCTCACGGACTCCTACGGAGGGAGTTGTACTTGGTAATAGCAGCAGTAGAGGATACCAAAGTCTAGCTCCTACTTCTTCTACAGGACATCAGAGTCTAGTGCTATCCCTAGGGCCTTCTTCCTCTAAAGGAAAAGTCATTTCTAGAACCATCACATTTGCTTGTAAAAGGGGCAGATAAGATAAGATAATTTTATTAATGTCCAACTAATGACCACAAAAGTAGGTCAAAGGGATTGTGGAGTACAATGCAGGAGTACCAAAAGGTCTCCTATAAAAGGCGAGATACAAAAAGTAAAGTGCAATAAGGTAGAGTAGTAGAGAGTGAGATATACTCTGAGGCATGAAGAATCCTCAACCCCAAGTTCAAAGACATGCTCTGATGATGAGATGTATCGTAGGATATCTATGGACAAGAGGAACTAGAAGAAAGGCAGTAGGTTTGTCATGGAATGGACCCATCTCTCCTATCATCTGAGGCCAAATGAAGAAAGTTAAGTATAATCGGGTGTCCCAAGGGGGAACTGGTGGGGTGCTTTGATCCTTCGTTGCACCACGGAATGGTAGAGATAATGCACTGACGAGGTCTGGGGGATCACATCCGTCTCCTAGGAAGGGATCTGGTTTGGTCATGCCGCTGAAATCTCGTGGGACGAGGGAAGGTCCCACGAGTCCGCATTGGTCTGGACTCTGAGGCTGCGCTAATGTCAGTCTGTCGCTTAGTGCCCCTTCTTGAGGGTAGCACCGAGAAGAAGGAGGTGATCCGTCGAGTAGGGTCGGGTCTCATAGGAGGCTTTAGAGTATGGGCTCTGAGCCTGAGGGCTTCTTGTATATATAAAGCTAAACATCGTTAATCCGGATACTTAAAGAAGCTCGTGAGGGTCTAATTCCCCCTTGAATAAGCAATGGAACCGCCTCCTGATCTCATAATAAATGGGGCAATGGAAGATGAAGTGCTCCTCAGTCTCAACCTCCTGTAGTTGGCATAGCTAACAGATCATGTTCGATCGATCGATTTGGTGGTCTATTTCTACTCGAAGTCTATGAGAGCCCACTTTGAAATTGGCCTAAAGGAATGCGAAGAGCATGTACCCAGTGGAAAATGTATACAATGGTTGAACGATAAACCCATCCCTAAGCTCCAAAAAATGCTCAACATAAAAGGCAATCTTTGGGCGTAACCCACCAAGGGGTTTAACCCAAGTAATTTGGATAAACTACCTATTAATGTCATCTCTAATGATTTTTTGCATCACCTGTTTGATCGGTAGGAGATGGCCAGGTGCATCCAAGGAATATCGAAACGGAGGGAGGCGATCAATCTGAATGCCCACAGACTCTAAAAGATCTAACACCCCTGTGAACCAACCTTGAGCCCAACCTAATGGGCTAGAGAGGGAAATGGTCTCAGAAGAGCAATAAGCCAAGTACGGGTACCGGTCTCGACCCTTTGCTGAGTCAGCTAAGCCTCGCATGCGATGCAGAAAAGAAACTAGTCTAAACATTGTCTCAAGTCGAAAGGGTCGAGCCCCAAACTCCGCTAGGATGATGTGATGAGGGACTGACTACTTGCATCTAATGATCTGTCAGAGGACAAGGGTTTGGACCCTCTCCACTTAAGCCCAATCAAACTCTAGTAAACCTCCAAATCTCTAAGCCATAGAGAACAGAGGGTCAGATAAGGGAGTCCATGAGAGACATCTTGGATGAGAAGTCTTGAAAATGGTGGCTAAAACATTGTCTCTCCAGAGGAGCTAAAGACTCATAGCCCTTGGCAATCCGAGGCTGGAGGACCTGTCACAAACTGAAACGAGATACTGTAAATCGTACTCCCAAGTACGTGTAGGTGTTGGTGATCTCTATCTCCTCTCCTCTGAAGAAGAAATGAAGGTCTACAGACTTCTTGGACCAATTGAAGATCATAAGCTTGGTTTTATCCAGGTTGATTGTCAATTGTCGAAGATCGTAGAAGAGAGCTAGGGCATCCAACTACCTCTATAATCCCTCTAGAGTCTAAGCTAGGAGGACCACAACATCCACGAAAAGCAAGATGGATATCAAAACCTGGTGGAGGAGACACTCGTCACTATCCTGGATATGCTTGTGGAGAAAGGCCTCTAGCTCATCAATATAAATCCAAAACAATATGGGGGGAAGCGGGCAGCCTTGTTTAACTCCTGATGAAATCTAACTCATAGAGGCGCATGATGGCAGTCAATAGGGTATGGGAGATGCCAATGTCTCTGAGCCTATGGAAGAGGGTTTCTCTCAGGATAGACTCGAAAGCCTTCTGAAAATCTACAAAGCAATAGTAGACTTTTGAAGACCGATGTCATGCCTCCTCAATGAGGGCTCGAAGGGTAAAGATGTGATCAATGTCTGATGAGTGGGTCGGAATCCTACTTGTCCCCTAGCTTTGAGGTGTCTACACTCCAGCTCACAAGAGAGCGCTTCCTATGGAGAGTCATAGCATAGAGCTTTGAGAAAGTATTGCCCACCATGATCATCCTGCAATTGTTGGGACCCGATTTGTGTATCGGGTGAATGATGTGGTGTGACCAAGCCAGAGGAAAACCGGTGCGAACCACATGGTTGAAGAGATCAACCAAGGAACCAAAGCATGGAGATCGTGATTAACGAACTCTGCCGTAAAACCTTCCTCATCGGTTGCTTTGTTGTTTCTCATCACCCAAATGACCTCTTTGATGTCCCCGTTTGAGAATAGCAAGCAAGAGGTGGGTGGACAGGTAACTTGAATATGGGCCTGTCCAGGAATATCATAGAGAGTGGATATGTGGGAAAACATGGAGTTGGGGTCTAGGTCGGTTAGGAGGGGGGAGCGACGGGGGAGGATGGTACGCTAGAGGTTTTTCGAGGAGTGAGTAAGTGAAAAGGATAAGTCATGTCTCCTCTGAGAGACAAATAGGCATTTATTGCGGCAGAGGAGACGACGACACAAAGTTTTGAGGTTGGGGTAGGAGGGCAAAGGGAATCGTTAGTTTATTTATTTGATTTCATTATAGATTACTCATGATGATGAGATACATTTATTATATTTTTTTATGATATTTTNACTTGAAAAAGCATAAAAAGATTACTTGACATCAACTTGCAAGAAAAATAAAATAAGTTGCCTTAAACCATTAGTGTTATTGCATGCCCATGATACTTTGCAAGAAAATAAAAGTGCTTGTGAAAGATGAGGAAATAGAAACAAGTACTTGATGTAATGGAAACTTGCAAATGAAAGATTGAGATAGCATCAAATGGATCACTATGCCTACATGGGCCTAAGCTAGTGTTAATGTGTGTTACTTTTACTTCTAGATAATTTTAGCCATTTAACATATGAGAAGTAAAACAATTAAACTAGCCATACGATTTTGGGGGTTGGCTAGGCCAAGCTCACTCCAAGGTGTAGGCAACAAGAAAAAATTAAATGCTTGAAAGAGTAAAACTACACTAAGCAAACCACATACAATGGCACAAGGGGGAGGCAAGCCTTCCTATTTTGTGCCAAAGAGGGTTGAATGAAATGAAACAAAAACATAAATTAAACTAGCCACACAACCTTGTCCTAATGACAAATGGGGCAAACAAAAAATGGAAAATTGCAGAAATTTAAATGACTAACCTAGCCTTACGGTTTTGGGGGTTGGCTAAGCCAAGCTCACACCAAGATGTAGGCACAAACTAAAATACAAATTGCAGAAAATTATAAACAAGAAGTGCAAGCCTCTTAGGGACTCCCTAGGGCTTGCTTACAATGCTATAAAATGAGAGAGAAGAGATGGGTATTGTTACCCAACAAAGTGAGGCCTTCCTTGAGTGTTTTGTGGCCTAATTTGGGCAGCACTTCCCCTTGTACTGACGAAAATCTGCAAAAAACAGCAAGCTAATGCTTGCTGGAAATGCTGCAAAACACAAAACAAGTGAAATAAAATTTTTATTTTTACACAAATTTTCTGCATACAAATTTCAGCAAATAAAATAGTTGAAGTGACGTATTCTAAATGTTAGAAAACCCAAATTTCTGAAATGTAATGAACAAAAAATAAATATAGAAAGTAAGGAGGCTCAAGATGGGTTATAAAGGCAAGCTTCCAACTTAAATCAAGCCTTGCAAACCCTTGAGATAACTTGCAACTTGTGAAACAATCTACAAGATGAGAGCAAAGGTGAGTGAGTAAGATAAATAAGACAAACTAATTTGCAATATCTACTACTCTACTCACATAGATTTACAACAACACTATTGAAAATCTACCCAAGCAAACTAATTTACTTGGAAAATCTACTCTATATCTTAAGAAATGCTTCAACAAAATACAATATCACCTCAAATACAAGTGCACCAAGACAAATCTTTGACACACCATTGTTCCTCCAAAGCACTTCTATTAGCAAGTAGGAAGTTGCAACAACTAGTTGCTACAAGTTCCTCTCCAAATGTGAGAGCAAGATGGGAGAGATGAGG
Source organism: Picea sitchensis (assembly GCA_010110895.2). Taxonomy (NCBI): domain Eukaryota; kingdom Viridiplantae; phylum Streptophyta; class Pinopsida; order Pinales; family Pinaceae; genus Picea; species Picea sitchensis. Next base: position 33,684 of record SNQJ01S0125475.1, on the reverse strand, counting down.
AGAGTGAGGAGAAAAATGGGTAGCATAACAATAGCATAAGAATTGGTGAGGAAATGAGGGAGAGAGGGCCTTCATTTATACTTGGAGAGACAAAGTGACCCCTCTTGGATGAGAGCCAAGTGTCAAAACCCAAGTCAAAGTGAGCATCTCAAGGAGGGGGGCGCAACTCTAGGGTTTGTGGTGAGGATAAATGACATGGCATGAGGTGGAGGGTGTGGACCAAGTCAAAAGGGTGAGTTGGATGGCTTAGGAGGGCGCACCAAGGGAGAGAGGGCCCCAATCCTTCAATTTTTGGCTTTTCTAAAGTTTTCTCATGAAGGCGGGTGCAACTCCCCTAGGGGGGCGATTCGTATGAAGTGAGGGTTAAGTTGAGGGGGTGTAGAAAGGGTAGGAAAAGGTTAGGATAGGATAAGGCTTAGACATCATCTCCCACCTTTACTCTAACCATTTAGCTCAATTTTACAAAAAATGACATTTTGACTATGTCATGACTAGCAATTAAATTGTTGTTTTTGATTGACTAAGACTCTTCATGGACAAAATCCTAGCAAAACTTGTCCAATTGAGCTGAAACTTGGTCCAAGGGTGTAGGGGGTCTCATTCCATTTCTTTGGAGCACAAATACCCCTAGCAAAAGCCCAATGACCTAGTTTTTACATTTTTTTATCAAATTTTAATTAAAATTACCCAACTTAGGCAATTTTAATAAATTAAAATAATCTATCTAGACTCGACGGAATTCTGCAAAACTTTGAGAGATGTCTTACATGGTCATTTACAACATTCCTAGACACTAGCTCCCAGAGGACGAAACCATTAGAACGCCTTTCACCACTTTGGAGGAATTATTGTGGGAGTGAAAAACTCAAAGGAAATTAATAAGGCTGGTTAGTCCAAATTAATAACCCGAGGAAAAAAAACACTCAGTGAAAGGAACTCCTCTAATGATGAAGTCCTAAGGTAACTGACCTAACTATGATCCATGCAGACCTATTACATTATTATCCCACACAGGGGAGCGGAAATTCCATTACAAAAAGATGTGCTGAAGGCCAAAACTGCCTTGTAGAACCAAAAAGTCATCTGATGATGCATATCTTCATGGTACATGGAGTTGACCCGCTAGTTGAATAGGTGGTCAACAAGCCCTAGATGCTCATTTTAGTAAGAGCAGAAGAAATGGTTCTCCAAGGAAAGAGGCAATTGTAGAACAGAGGAAGAAGAAGGACCTTGCTTGTCATGGTCAAGTGTTTTTCTTGTCATACGCTAGGTCACTATGCTTCATAATGTCCACAATGGAAGAGAGGGAAAGGGAAGCAATAGGCATCATCAACTGAGGTGGATGAGGTTACAGACAGGCTTGAGAGGGAGTTCTTATTGGTCTCCACCCTTTCTGGTGCGGGTTCCGATAGTGTGACTTGGTTTGTGAATAGTGGAGCCACATGTCATATGACAGGAGCATGAGAGTTGTTCGAGAGCTTCACAGAGTCTGACTCAGATTTGTATGTGGAACTTGGTATGGGTACCAAGCATGCTGTGCAGGGATCTCGAATAGTGTCATTCTGAATGGAGTCGGGAGATGTGTTGAGAGTGACAAATGTGCTGAGTACTAGAACTCAGAAGGAGTGTGCTCTCAGTATCAACGATAGAGGATAAGGGCTACGAGGTTTTGTTCCGAGATGGACAAGCGTTGATCATGCCCAGAGGATCTAGCTCAAAAATAGTAGTGGTTCTTGGAGTTAGAGAGAGCAACTTGTATAGGCTTAAGGGCCAGCCTATGCAAGCTATGGCAAGCAATAGAGTGACAGAGGACAAGGAGCAGGTAGCTCCGAAGGTTGTGCAACTTAGAGAGAGTCAGCCTTCAGGATCTGGTGGGAAGGAGCAACCTTCCAAGTTTTTCAAGAGGAAGTTAGACTTCAGAGGGAGTCAGCAGACTCAGAGGGAGAGTCAACCGTCTAAAGGAAGTCAACCTCCAGGTTCAGGTGGGAGAGAGGAGTCTTCCAAGACTGTCAGGAAGGTGTCATGGGTTGAGGAAGCTAGGCAGGATGCTCAAAAGCGAGAGGCTTCTAGGAGCAGGGTGTCTTCCAAGAAGGGTCCATGTCATATAGCAGGATTTGCTTCTATGTCAGAGGGAGCAATTGTGGTAGCGGATCTAG
>SNQJ01S0125475.1:0-10895 GCA_010110895.2 Picea sitchensis | reverse complement strand
TTTCAATGGCCAAGAGACGCAAAGCACTCAAGACCCAATCAAGAGAATGCCTCCAGGTGGATGCGCACTTCTTGAAGGATCACACCACGAGATAAAGGAACAAAATAGATGAAAGCTTACAAATGTAAAGTAAGTTCCAAATGACAAAGATATAACCACTTGAATATTTATTCTACAACAGATAAATTAACTTGCATATGAATGTAGATTGAAAGACAGTGAGACCAGTGAGCTTGCAAGTGTGTAACTATATTGCTAATGTTGTAGATTGAAAATTGAATTAAGTGGTTAAGTGTGAGATTAACTTTAGCCCTATCTAGGTGTCAACCCAAAACTCTCCTCCCCCTATTACCAAGTGGTTGTTGGATGCTCAAGAAGTGAGGCAACGAGGCCTACCCCCCTTGGCTTCCCTAGGAGTTAGCCTAGACGAAAGAGGTTCAAGTCAAAGTGACAGCGTGGGCTTTGAACCTAGGCATTGTGCCTCCGAGGACACACTAAGTGAGCAAAACTTAGCTCACGTTTGCAAGTGTGTATAAGGACAACAACAGAACCAATTGTTTGTTTATCAGTTGTAAAGCACGATAGATATGTTTTTACACATTGATTGATATTTTTTGCCTATCTATCCGTCTGGGTATGATATATTGAATTCATAGTAAAGGAATGCATATTTTCTTACATAATTCCTCCAAAAAGTTGTTTTTGAACTTCAAGGCCCAATCAATTACAATTACTTTAGCTAATGCATGTAGTTTTAACTTTGCACACATTTCTAGAAAATATATCTGGAATTTGCTTCGCAGTATCATTTTCCAAATTGCAATGAAACATGCATACTTGGTTAATCTATCAACTACTATGAATATTCAATCCTTTGCCTCTGACATTGGCAGTGCATCAATGAAATGTATGGATACTTCTTCCAATTGTTGGTTGGGAATGTGCAAGGGTTGTAGCAATCTAGCATATGGAAAACTATGACTTTTACTTCTCTAGTAAGCATCACATTCAGCTACATACTTTTTAATATTGTTCTTCATTGCCTTCCAGAAAAAGGATTGGCGAGCATTGTAATACATCTTAAAAGAAACTCAATTTACTATCATTGGTGATTCATTAACTTCCTTCCAAACTTCTTGCTTAAATTTGGAAGATGGTGACAGGTAGATATGGTCCTTGAACCACAGAATATCGTTCTTCCAAGTAATTTATGTACTTTTGTCAATATTTCCAATTATGTTTCTCACTTCAGAGTACTTGCCATATTTTTCTCTAACCTCGTTGAACCAATCGAGAACAATGAAAGAAATAGAGTATGTAGTAACTATTTCATCTCATTTGGATAAAGTATCTCAACATATTGTCTTTCCCTTCTTGAGTTAGATTTCAAAATCAACAGCGTGTCTTCTATTTCCATTTTTTTGTTCCATTGTCAAGGTTTTTGTTGCAATAAGTATTTGAGTCTATCATCATCTATGCAAAAAAGGAACTTGCTTCCTAATAAGTATTGGTGTCATTTAGCTACGTTGTACAAAATTGCCAGTATCTCCTTATCATTGATAGATTTCAGGTACTCCCTGGCATTGAGTTTTCTATTCTCAACAGTGGTGGAGAATCATTGCATCAAAACCGCCCCTATTCCAAATCCCAATGCATCACATTCTATTATGAACAGTTTGTAAAGCCTGGAGTAGCTAACACTGGCATGAAGACATTGTCTTTTTCATAGAGAGAAAACATTGAACACATATTTCATTCAACTGGAACAAGTCCTTTTTTATTAATTTTGTTAGCAGGGCCATAGTATGCACATGGCTTTTGATGAATCTCCTTTAATACCTATTGATCCTAGAAAGCCTCTCAGCTTTGAGATAATTTTTTATTTTGGCCATTGGGTGATTTCCTTTATCTTATTTGGGTCTACCTTAACCCTTGCTTTTGAAATTATGTGACCCAGGGATTCCACTTATTTTTCTCTAGAGGTGCATTGGACCTTTTTGTGTATCACTGATTCTCCTCCAAAATAGTCGATATGTGTTCCAAATGTTGGAGGTGTTCTTTCCATGTTTCAATATAGATGAGAATGTCATTGAATTAAACAGGGACAATCCTTCTAAGGAAAGGGCAGAAACGTTCATTCATGGTACATTGAAAGGCTCTCGGAGAACTAGACACCCTGCTTGGCATAACCTCGAATTCATATTGCCACTTGTGTGTTCGAAAGGTGGTTTTCTTTATATCATCTAGATGTATTCAGATTTGGTAATATCCTAATCGCGGATCTAGTTTTGAGAAAATTTGGCATCAGTAGCTCATACAACATTTTATCAATTAATGGTATAAGAAATAGGTTCTTGATGGTGAATTTGTTCAATCGCCTATAATCAATACATAACCTGTGTCAAAGTTTCATAGAAACCTACACATGAGACCTAGATAAAGCAAATACAAACAAAGATTATCAAGAAAAGGACGAGAGATTCAATATGGAAGAATGAGAAAATATATTCATACTACTCCAGTGAGCTGATCAATAATGATCGAATACAATGAATGAGCGATACACACTCATATAGAACATAACATTCCATAATTAAGAAAAGCGAACCAACAGTGAGCTTTTCCTTAGGAATGCATGTATGCATAATAGTGATGGTCTAAAAATGGAAAGTATAAGATAGAACTAGAACTAATAGTGAACTAGTGAGTCGAAAATAGAAATATTTCCAACACCCCCCCTTAACATCACTATGGAGTAATAAAAAATGAGTCCCGACAACGAGGCCATATTAGGTAATCATGTACAATGCAACTAATGAACACTGAATAAAATTGAGGTAAGAGGGAAAACCACGTGGGAACAAAACCCCCCTTCTAAGACAATGCATCAAAAGAAGAAAAGGCAGCTGCTAGGCAACTGTGTTCTTCAATCCAAGACAATCCTGCAAAGTATGAAACTTCTGCTCACTGAAAGTCTTCGTGAAGATGTAGATATCTTTATGAATCTAATGAAGTCCTTCGGCAACCTGTCTTGGTTTGTACCTCTTGATCCTGTGGACCCATCTGCACCTGAAAAGTTTCCTTTCTGGTGGAAGTGGAACCAGATTCCAAGTTTGATTCTCTAGGAGTAAGTCATACACCTCCTGCATGGCTGCTTCCCATAATAGATTGCCCACAGCCTTACTGTAGGTCTGTGGATCGGAAGATTGAACCATATAGCAATGCATGGGCATCGATGGTTCAGAAGATGAAAGTACATGAGAAGGCTCCTCATGCTAAGATTGAGTCCTCCTCTAATCCAATGGATTCTCCGCAAGGACACCTGCTGCTTGAAGCATGGACTGTACCCTCTTGGGCATCTACTGAAGCTTTGACGTTGTCTCCTTATCTGGCTGTACTACCTGCTCATTTACGTGTACAGAATCTGAGTCTATCGAATCATCTCTGATGTCTGGAATTGATGGAAGTACAAGAGTCTCTGCATGTTGGACTGGTGGTACATGCAAAGTACTCTCCTTATGTGTAAGTAGTAAAGAGGAGTCATCGTCAGCAAACTTAGTGAATTTGTACAACCTTGATTTGTGATCTACCTCACCAATTTAAATAATGGAATTGTCACGCATGTCAAGTACAAAAACTAAAGCTGATGTAAATTCAACCTTTTTACCTGTATGAGTGATCTGATAAACTGAGAGCGGATTTATAGAAAGCTTTGGAACATGTAAAACATTATCAAAACTGCCATTAGAGAGTTCCACTCTTCCCTCTCCTGCTACTGCTATTGGAGTGTCATCCCCCATGAGTATAGGGGGTCTTGAGCATGAACTCAAATAAGTAAAGACTTCCTCTTTCACTGCCATATGATGTGATGTGCCAGAATCTATAATCCATGAATCAGATGAGGAATTAAATGCAACAAGAGCATGATGATTACCATTCTTAGGAGCATAATCTTCTTCCTTCTTCTTCTTGGCTCCTTCAGGAATGAAGTTTCCAAGGTTGTTTTGATGAAGGACTTGCGCCATCAGATCGATTTGTTTCTTCATGCATGTGGATTCTTCATGATTCGGTTTGTTATCGCACAATCTATACTTGCCCAAAGCCCAAGGCAAGTGGATGCAACATTGGCGTAAGAGAGGTTGACCTATCAATGTCACCTTAATAGGAATCCCCTTTATGTTTAGGAGTATATCAAGATTACACCAAGGGAGATGTCCCCGGTAACCTAAAGGGCTGACAACTAAGGCAAGGATGCAAGAAAATCCCCCTCTCATTGGTCACTCAATTCAAAAGGTTCTTATGGCCTTTAAGGGATGAAGCAAATGGTAAAATGGAGTATACTTGCCCAGAACAAGACAACAAGACAATATAGCAGCTTGCAAGTACAAAAATATGATATTAGTGCTTCTTAATACCATGAACCTTCAAAAAATGGGCTAGCTGATATAAAGTTGCAGCAATGTAACAATTTATAACAGCAATGAGTATTTTGTAACAGCCACGAGAATTTTGCCTTGAAATTGCTTGAAAAACACAAGAAAAAATAGCTTTGATCAGGCAAATTGATAATAAATTGTCACAAGAAAATTTGGCAATGTCCAACTAGCATTTAATGTCACTTTTGCAGAGAATTTGTTGCAGTTAGATGGCTGTAGCAATCTTTTGTAACAGCAGGAAATTCCAATGCTCAAAATTGCATGAAAACACCATGCAAACTCAGCAATTGTGTACTAGATTGTTTGGTAATTGTCACAAGTGATTTTCGGACGAGCTACGTGTGAGTTATGTAGGTGAATGCAGCAACTTAACATGAATTAGTATGGCTGTAGCAATGGTTTGTAACAGCAGCAAGTTATCTTGAGTTAGTCTAGTTTAGGGTTAGCAAAGGTTAGCAAAAGCTTCAAAGAGAAAGGTTTAAGTGTTTGTTTGATCAATCATTCACTATAATGAGTAGACTAGTGCCTTTTAGGGTTTATGGAGTCACAATAGCAGCAGCAGCAAAACTTGGAGCAAAGTAGCAATGATATACTTTGTCAAAGGAGAAGGAATGGATGGAAGAGGTGTTGGCTACCCAAGGCCTCAAGCATCCAAATCCTACAGAGAAATTTGCTAGAAAGTAAGGAATCTTAGGCCCTAGTGAATTTTTCTTTCCTTGGACTACTGAAATAATATATGCAATAGGCAAGTAGAGTAACACTACTAGAGACTAGCACTTTAGGGCTCTAGTAGCTACTTCTTAAACAAGGTGCACTTCAGAAATTTAAACAATTGGAAAACTATAGAGAGAAAGAAGTAACTTATGTTTCTCTCCTAGGGCTTAAGAAAGCAATTTCATAATCTTTAACATGAAACAAGTAAAATTTACCACAAGCATTCATTAACATAAACAAATTGCAGATTTTCTACTTACTTCACCAAGAATAATCAAGCCAAACCCGAGTTGAAGATCTTCCACCATGAAAAATAGCCAAGATACACCAAAATAAGCCTCTCCAAGAAGTTCCGCACTAGTTATTTCAGCCATCCGCCCTTAAAGAGGGAGCAAATTTCAGTCCAAACTAAGTGTGTGATGAGTGATGATGAAAAATGAGAGTACTTTCTCTCTATTTATAGAGTATCAATGACCTTTAATTAATGTTAGGGCATAAAAAGGCCGACCTGGCCAAATTACATTAAAAATCCAGTTTTTCATAAATGAAAGTAATTAAACCCTAAAGTAAGCTCCAAGAGTGACGTCATGCCCTTCTAGGGTGACGTTGAGCTCCTAGGGTGGAATGTTGGGCCCCATATGCAGAACGTTTGGCCTCCAAAGGCCCTGGATGATGCCACACGTGCCAACCAGCACACAACTGCCCTCATAAATGCAAACAATAGCTCTGGATGACGTCCAGGGTCACAATGATGACGTCAAGGGCTCTCAAGGGTAAACGTCCAGGTGGAAAAGCAAGATCCCCCTGGATCTAAGTCTACCAGAATGTATCAAGGGCAACATCCTTCTTCCATCCTGGTGCAAGTCTTTGATGTCTCCCTACCCCTAGCTAGGTTCACAGCATCCAGCTGTGGGCTTTCAGCCCCATGGAGGTCCGAGCTAATCATTCCCCCACATGTACCTATCCACCTGGCAAAGTCTTGTAGCAACAAGTACGCCCTCCAGGGGTTCATAAGTGACAGGGATCATAGCAGTGTCAATCACATCTAATAATCAATTTACCCAAACATGTGCATCAAACCCACCCTTTACCCAGACAAATGCTCAAAGACATTATGCAGTTTAACAAGTCAGGTTTGGAGAAGGTGTCAGGGTGTCCTATTGGGCTAATCCTCCTTAAGTTTGGGGTGTTTCCCAAGTGAGAACCAATCTAGGTCATGTAAGTGTGTGTGAGGTGTCGTGGGGTAAGTGTTTGGGCATGGGGTGCAGTGATAACAGGGAAATGTAGATCTTACATGTGGGTGTCTTTGTAGAGGGCGAGTTGCACCTTGTCATAGATGTCATTCTTTCCTAGCTCATTTAATGCCTTTTATTCTTAGTTTTATTGTTTTTTAATCTTTTTCTTTCATGCTTCAAGGGAAGAGTTGAGGGACATTGTCTTGGCTTGGTGACCAGAGGTGACAACATTACCCACAAGCATTTAGAGATGAGAAGGCTGGCTCATGATGAGACCCCCTTTCTCTTGGCTATGCCACCAAGAGTCACTACCCTGGTTTGGTGACCAGATAGATGGTAGTGTCATACCGCTACATGCCCATGGTCGTAATAGGTAAGCTCATGATGAGACCTCCCATCCACCAACTAATACCTTGAGTGTTTATTTATCTCACGGGTTCCCTTTTTTACTAAGAAGTTTTTACTGCTTTCTCAGGAATCCCTGGGCGAAGCATCTCAAAGGTTTCATTCTGGATTTTAATTATTGTCAGCTACTTTCACCCTCTTGGCCTTTAGCCCCTTCTTTCCACAAAGCAAGGTACAACCCTTCCTAGTGTGGCAAATCCCAATGCCCAAACAAAGTTAGGGGAAAATGAGAGGAATAAAGATGGAAAGTGGTAAGTATGGAGGGAATGGAGGGAATGGACGATGACTTTTCATAGACCCACCCAGTGGCAACCCATCCTCAAGGGAGACTAACTTACTAGGGCATCATGTCACCTTCCCAGGTATGAACAAGTTAAAGAGCATAATTTCCAAGCAAACGTTATGAAATGAAGGAGTGTTCAATGTGTTGGAGCCACCTTTTACAAGTGGTTGAAATATAATTTTTGCAATCAAAAGTTTACCCAGACATGCGAAGTGGCGATCGTCGTTATAGTCCTAAGTCACCATCGCCTAACCATTAAGCAAGTCTATCACTTTTTATTACCTCGCGCTTTCGCGCTTCGGGAGTTACAAGTCGCAAGGTTTCCAAACTCCGATATGCGAAGTCGCGAGACGGTTTCAAAGGTCACCTGGGTTAGTGTCAGAGGTAAGTCACTTTAAACCCTAGTTAAGCACTATCGGGGTTTCGCGACTCGGTAATCGCTCTTCCACAAAACTATACCTTCGTAGCCCTGAGTCGCGAAGTCGCGATTTTTATTAATGAAGCATGGGTTAATTAAGAACTTAAGTCAAATCATGTTTTTTAAACTAAATCGCATCATCACGATTTTGGATTTCGGGGGCTCAAAGGGTAGGAGTGATTTCTCCCGATACAGCGAACGTCGAAAAGGGGAAATTAAAGACTAAAACAAACTTAATTAAAGGGGCTAAGTAGGATTAATCGATGCATCAATGAAAACTTTAATACGCACCGTCCGCGGAGTAATTTTAAATGTTTTTTGCGCTGATTCGTGCTATGACTCATCAAACAATTATGGCATTTATTTGGACTACGGCAAGGTGACAGATAGTAGGATCTCAAGGACACCAGGGTTTTAAATGACTGGGATAAGGGGTTTGTTTCATTATTTCAATTTTATTTCTATTTTGCGCACAGAGCTTTTTTCATCAGGATAAGTTCTGTCTTTACTGACAATTCTTACTACAGGTGATCTGCGTACAAAATTCTCTTTCATGGCTCCACGAAAGGCGTTCAAGGCAGCTGCCAAAAGTTCAGGTCAAGGCTCCGATGCTGTTTCCGATACTTCACCCCGAAGTATTAATACTGTCAAAACCTGGCATTCTGCAATTCGAATCGGTGAATTGTTCAGATGATTCCAGCGATAATGAGAAGGATGATTTGGCCACCAGATACAAAATCGTCATTCAGGCAGAAATGCACAAAATAGCGGCAAGACCACGGCTCCTCCCCTATTATGATATGATCAGATGGGCGTTAGACCATGTGGATATCCCGACCAGAACTATCATCAGCGAGCAGAAGGTGACAATTGGAACTTTTAGACCAGAACATTTGCAAGCAATGTATCAACTGTCACCCACACCAAACTTCGCGCACAATGCCGAATTTCTGGAAGGTTTCAAGGAGAAGGAATGCGAGCAATATGGCAGAAACTTGTCCGATCTGATCAGGGATTAGGTTTCCCACCCCGCAAAATTCAGGGCGGATTCTAATGGAATTTATTCAATCTCCTCCTTAGAGCCACCATTCAGGTATATAGCAATGATGGCCTATAGGGTATATGGGAGGGAGGACACCACACATTTTTTTCTCCCGTGGGTGCCTCTGATTCATACAATCGCTGAAGGTCTTTCTTTCGACTGGGCCAAACTGTTGTCGGACAATTTAACCAGTCGAATTACCGAATATCGAGCGCAAAAGGCGAGTGGGAAAGCAACTTCATTTTTCATGTCCGCGTACATCATGGACGCCATTTGTTTCACGACGCCTTTCCCTCTAATGAGCTGGAGCTGGACTCCATCTAGTACAGAGCCCATCCATGTCTACCACTCGAAGCTTTGGGAGGATAAGGCCAAAGAATTCATCTACAAGATCTTCAACTGGGTAATGGTGCCACTGCATGTTGCCATTTTTGGCCAGCCGCCTCCCAAGATATCAGATAGCGTTGCGACCAGCCTAAGCAGCATGGCAGATTGGTATCTAGAGGCGAACTTTTCGTATATCAGGGTTTTCGGCACCTCTGTCCCTCCATATGCCCTCCCGCTATTCCTACCAGATAAGCTATTGTGCCGTGAGATCGCCAGACAGTCTGTCCTCGACGGGATAAGCAAGGAGCTCAAACGAGTATCAAAATAGGTATGGCTACCCTTCCCTATTCGTATCGGTGCATATTCCTTGTTAGATTTTGGCCACGCCAAAGCCGAGGCTGCAGCTCTGGAAGAAATGATGTTGGTAGACATTGCGTTTAAGAAGCATGACCCTAGTAAGGTTGTGAGCAATCACCTAGCAAGTTGCGGCCTAAAGAGGTATGAACACGAGGATTCCCCGCATGACGAAATATTCCGGGGCACGAGGTCCTTCGCGGAAGTCCTAAGTCGGATTCAAGCCTTGCCACCTGGAGACATGGCTGAATTTTTGAAATTTCGGGAACACCGATAGAGTTGTCTCCCCCAGATTTTACAGGGTGAAGCCCCAGAGCTTCCAGTTACAAAGCAGACGGGAGCCAAAGGTGCAAAGGACTCGAGTCCTAGCGGGGAGAAGGATCAAGGGAAAACTAGGGAGGCTGGAACCTCAAAGCTAGGAGCCGAAGTCCCCCAGAAGCAGGAAGGAAACCCCGAAAAGGGTGCGCCAGGCAAGCAGGCCCAAGGCCAAGCTGAGGTACCTTCGCCAAACATAGAGTTGATAGTGAAACAGATAAATCGGCAATACCAGGCCAAACACCCAAGATTAAGATCTTACAAGAATTGTGCCTGGGATTTAATAGAAAATTTCTTCTCGTCGGTAAATGTTCATTTCATCCGGCACTTTGAAAACCTGCAAGCCGACTCATTAGCCAAAGCAGCCTCAACACTGGCAAGTGTTTGAGGATGACGAACAAATGAGGAAGTTCCTCGAGATGGTGGACGACTTCGTCAAAACTCACGTTGACCAAGAAAACCAAAACGACCACACATGGATCATGCAAGAAGGAGAGGATCCTCAGGGGTTCCAGGAAAAGATCGCTAATCATCGCATGCTGGTTTTAAAGAACAATCAGATTCCAAAGGGACTAATCCCTCTGGAGAGACTATTGGACCAAAATGATATGCCCTTAAAATCTGCTTTGCAACCCCAACCAGGAGGTTGAAGACTACGACATAGGGACCGAAGAGGAGCCTAGGATAGTAAAAATATCAAGGTACCTTCCTCCAGAGGTAAAAATCAAGTATAAAGACTTACTTGGGCGGTATAAAGACATTTTCGCTTGGTCATACGAAGAGCTGAGAACCTATGACACCACTGTGATTGAACACAAGATACCCCTAAAACCTGGTGTCAAACCTTTTAGACAAACCCTTAGACAAATCAATCCTATTTTATTGCTCGTGGTCAAAAGGGAAGTCAAAAAACTCCTGGACGCAAAAATAATCGTACCACTGAGATACTCTGACTGGGTAGCAAACCTGGTCCCAGTTAGAAAGAAAAGTGGGGAGATCAGACTGTGTGTTGATTTTAGAAATCTAAATAAGTCCTCCCTCAAAGACAATTACCCTCTACCCAAAATGGATCACATTTTAGAAAAAGTAGTTGGGGCAAATAGGATGTCGATGATCAACGGGTTTTCCGGGTACAATCAAATTGTTGTCAATGAGAACAATAAAGAAAAAATAGCCTTCACCACCCCTTGGGGTACATTTATGTATGAGAAGATGCCTTTTGGTTTAATGAATGCAGGTGCTACTTTCCAACGTGCTATGGATATCGCTTTCATCGGCGAAAGGGACAAATTTGTGGTTATCTATCTTGATGATCTAACCGTTTTTTCTAAATCTGATGAAGATCATCTGATACATCTCAAGCAGA
>SNQJ01S0125474.1:8816-35277 GCA_010110895.2 Picea sitchensis | reverse complement strand
CCAATTAGAAATATTATTTTATGATATAAATACAATTTAGATAATCTTTAGGATTATTATTAAATTAACCATCTTAATAATTAAGGGTCATTACACTTATCCACAGGAATGAGGTTGGATACCCATTCAGTCAAGGGAATCGGGTAGACAGAGCCAACATTATGTAGCTTCTCCACCTATGCCTTAATATCTAGGGCCTTCCGAGGATTGATAGCTCTAAGACATTGTCGAATAGGTTTAGCATCCAGATAAGTTCTAATATCATGCTCGACAATATGAGGGTCGATTCCTAGAATCTCTTCATATGAACAAGAAAATACATCTCGAAATTCCTTGAAGAGTTCGGTGTAGATCAAGATTTCTTTTGGTGAACAATCTGCTCCGATATTTACGTTTTCAACCTTGCCAGGGGTACGAGAGATATCGATCGTGATGGTAGGAGAAATACTCGTCATATTTCCTTCGGCATAAATATTGTGCGTATCAAGTGGAACTACAGCGTGATTGACTATCTCACTCAAAGTAGATTGAAAGTCATGTTGTTCGATTCTTTCAATCTCTGGGAGAAAATAAAAATGGTGATGCATACCGTCCCAAGGTTTGTCGGAACCATTCATGGATTCGATTATAACTTCATCCAAAGGAAAAGTATCATCGAGGCAATCATCTAAACAAGACAACGAACTAGACCACATGGGCCTGCAAATGAGATCATCCTCATCCGTTGGCGAGGTAACAGGATCAGGATCGACGAAAGAGTCAAGAACATCTTGATACGCAATCTCTGCTGCTGATAGTGGCATGGCAATTCCAGCATGAAAGTGACCTTCAAAAGATGACGTCGGGGAAGGTAGGGTCCACAAATCACTAAAATAGGAAGTGCAGAAAGGAATGGACCTCCATGTCGAGACAGGCCTACTAGACATGGAGTAAACGTTATGACTCGGTGTCATGAAGTCAAAAGTACCCATAAGGGAAGAATGCATTCCCACATCGATATTCTCAGTTGTTGGCTGAGAATTGTCGATCACAGGGATTGACGGTCCAATATATGCATTAGGACTAGTTCACAAAGGATAACTGGTTGATGGTCATGATCTTCCCTCACGAGGAAGACAAAGAGTACAAAAGATGAATGATACGACGAAAATCATAGCATAGGTCCAATTGCATCCTAGCAACAAGTTATAATCAAGAGGCACATCAACTAAATCTACATCCACCTCTATCGTCTTCTTACCCAACTAGACTGGAAAGGCAGTAAGAATACCGTGAGGGCGGAAGGAATGGCTGTCAAAAGTAGTCAACATGTTCAATGACTTAGAAAGAGTCGGAGAATCGAGAGATTTCCAACAGATCAGGGACATCACACAAGTGGCAACACCTTCATCAACAACCGCACGTTTGATGGTATACTTTGAGTACTCCACGTAGATTTGGAAATCCCCATGGTAAGGCAAGCAAGGATTCACATTTGTGACATCAAACTTGATAAATTTTGAGCCACTGGGTTCTAGAGCTCCTAAAGAAGATAGTAAGGCATTCCTTTGTGAAGGAAATGTCTGGAGTATCTCCAAAGATGACATCGCACAAGGGATTTTACCCAGTTCCGCAACAATAGAGTAGTTCTAGGCAGCTCTAGCATTTGGATTGTGGGTAGAGTGCTTAAGTACTCCTTTCGAAATATGAGGCGGTGGCTCTGGTTTTTAAATCTCTAAGTTCATCTCTATAGGAGGAGGAGGAGATTCTAGAATAGGAATAGCTTGTGAAGAGCTATAATCTCGAGATCGAGTGGATACATTAACTTTTGCATCAACCATATTGATACACAAACGGTCACCATCTTGCAACAGAGGGTTTTGACTCCCACCAATCGTATTTCCGGTGTTTGAGGAGATCGAGGCCATGTGTTGACTATGTGGGAATGGATTCGTCAGTACGATGGGCGGTAGAGATAATAGCGTCTTCTGCAAGTTTGGGGCATAAATGGGTAAGGTGATCATTAGTGAAAAACTTACAGGGAAGCTTCACCTTACGTCTTTCTCATTTTCCCTCTCCAACATTATTATTCGTCTTCTCATTATTACCATTGTCCTTGGGTTTATTGTTATTTTTCCCACCCTTACAATTATTATGTCCTTTCTTCTTATTCCCGCCTGGTTGTTGGTTACCATTTTGGTTGGCCGATGACTACATGGAATGTACATCCGCTGAGTGATTGGGATTGGAAGACACAGACGAAGTTGGCACTCTTGTAGACTGGTTTAGAGACAACTCTTTCAAATGGCTTGTCACCAAGTCTGCGTAATTTATATTGGAGGTACCTACAATGCCATCGACATGAGGTTCAGGATTTTTTCTAGGGTCGTAAGTTGACCGCAGTGCATCCGAAAGAAGGTGGTGTAACATCCCAGATTAAGCGTATATCAGGTCTAAATGTTGGGCTCTATAGATCACCTCTTCCTTAGTGGTAACCCCGGATGTAGAAACATACTTCGAGATAGGAGTGTGAAAAGACTTAAGGAACCATTTTAAAAGAAAGGTCAGGGGTATAAGGGTCTTAATCAACCTCTTTCGTCTACGCCACTCCTAGATATGATATGAGATATGAGTGGCGGTTTCCTGGTGTAAAGTCAACAAAAGTTCTAGGACAACATCATAACAAATGGGAAATTGGAAGTGGTTAAGGAAGACCAACACTAGCTGACTAAAGGTCCCATATTCCCCCTAGGTATCTCGATATACCATTTCACAGCAACTCTGATGAGCGTGCATTGATATAATCTTAATCGAATAGAATTGTCATTTAGGAAATTCAAAGAGCACAATAGGTGAAAGGTAGTAACGTGATCACCATGATCCTCTCCATTCTTACCTTAGGATTTAGGAATGTCTAAAGGAATCTTGGTGGGGATGCGTGTCCATGTAGGATCATGACTCATAGGTTCATTCATCAACTTAGACAATTCTGGCAGATTAAGCGTAGCCATAAAAGGGAGACGAGGTTGCGACATCTGGCCCCAAGCTCCCAGGAAAGATTATGCTTGAGGAACTGCAACCCATCCAAGGTTCTGGTAAGAACCATGGCCCTGTCTTGTATTATAAGGACTTCCTCCAGGATAATTCATAAAAGGTTGGTTCAACATCATTCCAGTAGGAATGTTCTGTTGGGGGTTATAAACATTTTCCCTAGTCGGATTTGATCAGTGTTGGGGGTTTCCCAAAGCGTGAAATGGACCTCCTTTGGGTTTGAATCCATAAGATAGAGGTTGATTCGTCATGCCAAATGTATTGGTCAGAATCGACACAAAGGAGGTAGGGGTGTAGGATGGAACTTGAGCAGAAGCTTGTCTGCTAGGTTGGTTGTTCCACCCAGAAGCAAGAGGATTAGACCCAGGTTTAAAAGAAGGAATGCCTCCCATATTAGGAGTCATTTGAGGGATTTGATAACCACCAAATGAAAATGGAGTATAAGGAGGTGGAGTTCCCCCAATCCCAATGCTAGAATTAGGGCCACCAGCTAGGATGGAATTTGAAAACTGCGATGTAAATTTTGACATATCATAAGAAAAAGGACTAGAGGCCATAGGGATGGACTAAACATTATATCCCGGTGAGTGACCAAGAGACCTTGCTATCACTGAAATTTCGTCTGCAAATGGTTACAGGAATACCACATCTCCAAACACCTATTAGTTCACCTGCAACACCAAAAAAGAATTTCCAAGAGGCAAAAGCTATACAACTGGTCAAAAAATTAACATGCACCAAAACACTAAAGGAAGCGCACACACATGCACAACCAAAGAATCCAGAATAGCGCACATGAGCCCGATGCAGGACTGTGTACGAGAAAAGCCACACATACCTATGAACAACGTATTTATGGTTCTTATCGCCCCCCCACCCACTTCTGTACCAACTCCCAACTTGATTTGATCCCCAAATCCAAGCTGAATCTGAGTGGGGGGCTGGTCAAAGACCTAAGGGTGCTTTAAAGGGCCCCTTGTTCACACCAAAGACCGGTTGGATATTACCTCAAAGACAAGCTATAAAAGGATGCCATGGGTGCACTACTAATTCAAGAATCTCATTGTATTTTTATGATGCCTCTATTCTCCTACAAAAAACCTCTTTTCTTCTCGGAGCATACTAGAATCATCTCATTAAGATATTCACCTCACCTCTTGAGGGAATAAGCTTGGATTTCTTCACAATTTGCTTTCTAGTTTACCATTTGTAAGAAGAGATCTCACATCGGGGATTCAAGAGCCCTCCCAAGGAGGAAGAGGGCATCCATAAGTCCCCCTTTATCTACAATTTTTCCCATTAATATACTTCTCCATTGATGGCATGATTATTGGTCATTTGTTTGATTGATTTTGGTTCTAATTTCCTCATGCATTTTAGTTTTATTTCTTTAGTTATTTCTTTAGTTGTTGTTAGCTTAGTTGTTTTTTTATTTCATGTGATTGAGTCATTTGATTCATACACTAACCTATGTCCTGTCTAGAAGACCCAACTAGACTTGCAAGTGCCCTTCTTTTTCTCATTCAAGTGGCAAAAATGACACAACAAATTGGTGACCATACTGAGGATCGAACCCAAAATATCTGGTTTTGTAGACTAGTATGGTCGCCAATATTTTGTGTCATTTTCGCCACTTGAATGAGAAAAAGAAGGGCACTTGAAAGTATATTTGGGTCTGCTAGACATGACAGAGGTTAGTGTATGAATCAAATGACTCAATCACATGAAATAAACAAACAACTAAGCTAACAACAACTAAAGAAATAACTAAAGAAATAAAACTAAAATGCATGAGGAAATTAGAACCAAAATCAATCAAACAAATGACCAATAATCATGCCATCAATGGAGAAGTATATTAATGGGAAAACACAGTAGAGAAAGGGGGACTTATGGATCCCCTCTTCCTCCTTGGGAGGGCTCTTGAATCCCCGATGTGAGAGCTCTTCTTACAAATGGTAAACTAGAAAGAAAATGGTGAATAAATCCAATCTTATTCCCTCAAGAGATGAGGTGAATAGCCTAATGAGATGATGCTAGTATGCTCCAAGAAGAAAAGACATTTCTTGTAGGAGAATAGAGGCATCATAACAATACAATGATATTCTTGAATTAGTAGTGCACCCATGGCATCTTTTTATAGCTTGTATTTGAGGTAATATCCAACCGGTCTTTGGTGTGAACAAGGGGCCCTTTAGGGAACCCTAAGGTATTTGCCCAACCCCCCAATCAAATTCGGCACGGATTTGGGGGTCAAATCAAGTTGGGATCTGGTCCAAAAGTGGGTGGGGTTCCGACAAGAACCATAAATGCGTCGTTCATAGGTGTGCATGGATTTTCTCACACACAGTCGTGCATCGGGCGCATGTGTGCTCTTCTAGCTTCTTTGGCCTATGCACGTGCACGTGCTTCCTTTAGTGTTTTGGTGCATGTTAATTTTTTTACCAGTTGTATAGTTTTTGCCTCTTGGAAATTCTTTCTTGGTTCTATAGGTGAACTAATAGGTCTTTGGAGATGTGGTAGTCCTGTAACCATTTTCAAATGAAATTTCAGTGATAACAGATGGTTACAAGAATACCACATCTCAAAATTTCGAAGGAAGGCCGAAGGTCAAGGTCCGATTGTTCTGTGCATTCCCCCTTGAGGCACCCACCTCTTGGAATATATCCAACATGTGACCCATTTATGAGGCCAAAAATCTAAATGTTGCACTTTGACCGAGGTACCTAGTGGCCAAATTTTAGGACATCTACCCAGGTGGCAATTGTGGGCTGCAGTTTCCCCTTAATCAGATTTTGTGTGGCTATCGGGAAATATCGCCAGCTCTTTTGGGATATGAACCCTCTACCCCTCATTATAACTGATTGTTTCATCCTTCACTAGTTCCTCTTCCGGTGGCTTCAGACCCAACTATTGAGTGTCAATAGAAGGTCCAGTGCTATTTGAGAGGAAGGACGTTACATCTTTTTAGGAAGCGAGAATTTTTTTTCTTTGTTATCCCACACAGTCAAAATCCACCTACCCACATGTATGTTTATATTCCAATTGATTTATGTATGATGTTATTGTGATTACATATAGTTGTGAGATATATTGTGAAGGTCCAAATTATACAAGTATCTTGTTCATTTAGTGCTCTCACCACCATTTGCACACATTTCTCTTTGCTAGTCGGACATCATAGGGGACCCACAAAATCCTCGACATTCCTGATGCTTGCAAAATATCCCTCCTATCCTAGGAGGAGAGCCTAGTCTTTCCAACTCACCGAATCAACCTTCTCACACCCCTGTGAGTGATACTATTTTGAGATCATATTTTCTTGGGGTCAAACTTCTTCTTAGGGGAGAAGTACAACCCCACCTAACCCCCCTCAAGGGTCAGGTATACAACCTACTCACACCATGGTTGGAACTAATCCTCCACCGCCACTCCACATGCCATATTTGGCCTCCCTCAACATACCTAATTTGAGTAATCTCACAAATGACCCTATATTGCATGACCCCACATGACCTTCTATGCCTACCAAACTACCTTTAGACATTCCCAAGTTTGAAGGAAAGGAGGGATAAGATCCCGCCAACCATATAATGACCTTCCACTTATGGTGTTCTTCAAACAACATCATGGACGACTCCATCTGGTGGAGGTTATTTCAATACACACTCACAGGTCCATCAGCCAAATGGTATGTGGACGAAAAATCAGGGTCCCACGTGACTTTTGAATCATTGGCCAAAACATTTTTGACCTTATTTCAACTACCAGTTTGTCATGACAATGGTCTTGAACTTCTCTTTGAGTTTAAACAAACCTCAACCACACATATCGCTGACCACATTCATGAATGGCATCGACGATGTAGTTTATGCAAAGTAGAAACCACCAAAGAACAATGCCTCGATTAGTTTCTCAGATCACTCGTCCCTCTCCTTGCCAAATATGTGGCCTCCACCTTCCCCCAAATTGAAGAGGCAACCATCAAGAAGGCTCAACAATATGACCTCATTTATGCATAGTCTGGATACTTATACACAGTACTACCTGACACCCCGAGACATGTACCATTGGGCCAAGACAAGCCTGGGATGTCTCACTCAGTGGATGGATTGATTGCTACCACACCACACCATAGTCCATACATCCAACAACCACCCATGTACGGTACACCCCAATATCCACCGATGTATGGAGGACCCCCTTGTTACCCTCCCCCCCTTATTAGTAGCCATAGCCTGCTATCCTGCCTCCCTCCATTAGTGGACCCTTGCCGACACCCATGATGTGCTCAACTATTCAACCAAGTTCTGCTACCCCCTCTACCTCAAATTACATGCTGAGCACTAGTGAAAGTGCTACGCCTTCCTATATACCCTTCAAATCATTGCCATAAAATAATCCATATTTTCCATTTCCTGGTCCTCCACAACCCATTTCTCTTCCACAAGGACAACCACACGTTGGGTTTAACTTTGTTCATCCCTCTCGCATTCAAAAATTTCAAAATTTTAAACAACTAAATATGGCAAATCTGGGCCATCAGTCGAATAATGCCAAAAAGAAAGGAAAAAACCGAAACAATAATAACCCAAGACCAGGGGAAAATAACCCCCAACAAAACCAACTTGTTGGGGGAAAACAGAACCCCCAAGGGGGTAATAATAAAATACTCCAAGGGAGGAACAACAAAAACAACCTTCAAACAAACTTCCCTTGTGCTCTTTGCGGTGAACATGGTCATTATACTCACCATTTCCCCCAAATTGCTAACTTCCAACAGATGAAAGATTCCATGAAGGTTCCACATCGTCCAGCGCTACCTGCCCCCCAGCAGGCCCCACAACAGTATTTGCAACAACCACCCCCGACGATGTTTCAAAACCCTATTCCACACCAAGGAGTGATGAATACCCAACAGAAGATGCATCCTGCCCCACCACAGATGGGACAATATCAAAACCCCGGAAATCCGATGGATCACAATATCCTCCTCACTAGTGAAGAATAAATCCTTCTAAAAACACGCAGTCATCAATACAAAGAGCCCCCTGAATATACTCCCACCACTTTGGAAGTAAATCCAGCTACAACCGGACAACCACTGATGATTCCATGCCCTAACAATTAAACCCCCATTCGCATTCCTCGCATCCCATTACGACAAAATGTCAACAACCCTCAGACTAGGGAAGCACACAATTACAGTCTGGTTGATGAATTGGCGCAGTCTCTTATAGCCATGTCAGTCTTGGAGGTCCTCCAAACCTTCCCCACTCAATGGAAATCCTTGATTTCCACCTTGGGGGCAGTCGACCCAGCTAATACTAGACTCATCACATTCAATCTAGATTGTGGGGAACCTCGCCTCCCCGCTTTGGTATCTTTCCAGATATCAGTTAAAATTCGAAACATAATGGCTCATCGATGTATCATTGAAGAAGGTGCATCCACGTTTATCATGTCCAAACTTGTATGGTATAAACTTGGCTTCCCTTAGCTAATCCCATCTGCCATCACTTTGAGAGACTATGATGGATGACCATCCTCTCCTGAGGGGCTATTTCAAAATGTATCCATTGAACTCAGGGGAAAAACCATCCTTATCGACATTGAGGTTATCGACGCCCTTCTCGATTACAACATCTTGTTTGGATGTAGCTACATGTATTCTATGAAGGTTGTGGCCTCTTTTGTGTTTCAAACAATGATGTTCCCCCACAATGGGAAGATCATCACCA
Organism: Picea sitchensis; assembly: GCA_010110895.2. Taxonomy (NCBI): domain Eukaryota; kingdom Viridiplantae; phylum Streptophyta; class Pinopsida; order Pinales; family Pinaceae; genus Picea; species Picea sitchensis. The sequence goes on along the minus strand of SNQJ01S0125474.1, from coordinate 26,506 downwards.
TTGACCAAGTTTCACATTACGAGCCTAACCACTCCTCCAACATAAATAAGATCTTATCTCTTTTCTGCACTAGTGCTGACGCATATCCACTCATGGATAAGGGCCACAAAATTTTCAAGGACCCATCCTTGCTAGGGGCATACCATGGAGAACCACTGCTCATACATCCCTCAACACAAGTGTGTGTCATATCTTCCAATGGAACTAAAATTAAAGATCCCATCCCTCCCACCGAGGCTTCTCCACTCTCAGACGTCCCTCTCATGGAAGAAATCCTACCTTAGAAATCCCCTGAGAATCCCACGCCACCATTTATCCCCAATTTAACCCTCCCTCAGGGTCAAATGCCGGTTTGGGAGACAATCCCCCAAGACATTACTCAAATTTTCTTCTTCTACCCCCCACCAAGAGTACAAGCTTTCCAGGTTTCCACAATGCTTACCCTTCCCAACATGGTGCTCTCCATTCTGGTATCGTATCTACACCCACCCACGATGGTTCCTCAACCATCCCTCCATCCCCAAACAGAGGGAATCCCAATGTATATTCTCGTACTAACTCCGATGGCACCACCCTCACCACCACTTGCCAGCACCGCCGCTAAGGTTGGGGGAATATGGAAGAAGAAATAACCCGCCTCTCCACTTCCTCCTAGAGTTCAACCTCCTTGCACACTCTACAAGTGAGAGGGAAACCCCACAAATATATTTCCCTCTCTCTCTGAGTTACACAATTTGATCCAACTCCCTCGAGCAACCACATCGCTCGTTGTTTCAACAAGTAGACCTAGTACTACCACTGTGTCCCCTATTTAGGGAAATAAAGGGTTGTGAACAAACTTCACATGTGCCATCTGTTCAGAATATGGCCACTACACTCATCATTGCCCTGCGTTACCTCAGTTTCGACAGACGCTAACGGTAGTATGCCAAAACTTTCAGCAAGATCCCTCTCCACCCACGTCATCTAATACCTGCATCACTAACATCCATTATGTCACGACCTTATTCAACGAATTGATGAGGTTCCCTTGCTTTCTTTGTGACTCACTTGATCATTTCACATACCAATGTCGTACGATCATTGAATATAGGCGTCGTCACATGGCCCTTATTCAAGATCTTCCAAACACCGCACTCCCTGTGATACAAGTAAGTCCACCTATTCCTTCTCCAGATATTGACCCCATCAACTCCCCTAAACCTGAGTCACTTCCCACTCCTCCATGGTTCATGGATAGACTGTCTGAGGATTTGCCACCAAATCCCCCCAATTCTCCAGTTCATTTCCCCCAGGAAATATTACCCCTGCCATATTTGGCCTCCCTCAACATACCTAATTTGAGTAATCTCACAAATGACCCTATATTGCATGACCCCACATGACCTTCTATGCCTACCAAACTACCTTTAGACATTCCCAAGTTTGAAGGAAAGGAGGGATAAGATCCCGCCAACCATATAATGACCTTCCACTTATGGTGTTCTTCAAACAACATCATGGACGACTCCATCTGGTGGAGGTTATTTCAATACACACTCACAGGTCCATCAGCCAAATGGTATGTGGACGAAAAATCAGGGTCCCACGTGACTTTTGAATCATTGGCCAAAACATTTTTGACCTTATTTCAACTACCAGTTTGTCATGACAATGGTCTTGAACTTCTCTTTGAGTTTAAACAAACCTCAACCACACATATCGCTGACCACATTCATGAATGGCATCGACGATGTAGTTTATGCAAAGTAGAAACCACCAAAGAACAATGCCTCGATTAGTTTCTCAGATCACTCGTCCCTCTCCTTGCCAAATATGTGGCCTCCACCTTCCCCCAAATTGAAGAGGCAACCATCAAGAAGGCTCAACAATATGACCTCATTTATGCATAGTCTGGATACTTATACACAGTACTACCTGACACCCCGAGACATGTACCATTGGGCCAAGACAAGCCTGGGATGTCTCACTCAGTGGATGGATTGATTGCTACCACACCACACCATAGTCCATACATCCAACAACCACCCATGTACGGTACACCCCAATATCCACCGATGTATGGAGGACCCCCTTGTTACCCTCCCCCCCTTATTAGTAGCCATAGCCTGCTATCCTGCCTCCCTCCATTAGTGGACCCTTGCCGACACCCATGATGTGCTCAACTATTCAACCAAGTTCTGCTACCCCCTCTACCTCAAATTACATGCTGAGCACTAGTGAAAGTGCTACGCCTTCCTATATACCCTTCAAATCATTGCCATAAAATAATCCATATTTTCCATTTCCTGGTCCTCCACAACCCATTTCTCTTCCACAAGGACAACCACACGTTGGGTTTAACTTTGTTCATCCCTCTCGCATTCAAAAATTTCAAAATTTTAAACAACTAAATATGGCAAATCTGGGCCATCAGTCGAATAATGCCAAAAAGAAAGGAAAAAACCGAAACAATAATAACCCAAGACCAGGGGAAAATAACCCCCAACAAAACCAACTTGTTGGGGGAAAACAGAACCCCCAAGGGGGTAATAATAAAATACTCCAAGGGAGGAACAACAAAAACAACCTTCAAACAAACTTCCCTTGTGCTCTTTGCGGTGAACATGGTCATTATACTCACCATTTCCCCCAAATTGCTAACTTCCAACAGATGAAAGATTCCATGAAGGTTCCACATCGTCCAGCGCTACCTGCCCCCCAGCAGGCCCCACAACAGTATTTGCAACAACCACCCCCGACGATGTTTCAAAACCCTATTCCACACCAAGGAGTGATGAATACCCAACAGAAGATGCATCCTGCCCCACCACAGATGGGACAATATCAAAACCCCGGAAATCCGATGGATCACAATATCCTCCTCACTAGTGAAGAATAAATCCTTCTAAAAACACGCAGTCATCAATACAAAGAGCCCCCTGAATATACTCCCACCACTTTGGAAGTAAATCCAGCTACAACCGGACAACCACTGATGATTCCATGCCCTAACAATTAAACCCCCATTCGCATTCCTCGCATCCCATTACGACAAAATGTCAACAACCCTCAGACTAGGGAAGCACACAATTACAGTCTGGTTGATGAATTGGCGCAGTCTCTTATAGCCATGTCAGTCTTGGAGGTCCTCCAAACCTTCCCCACTCAATGGAAATCCTTGATTTCCACCTTGGGGGCAGTCGACCCAGCTAATACTAGACTCATCACATTCAATCTAGATTGTGGGGAACCTCGCCTCCCCGCTTTGGTATCTTTCCAGATATCAGTTAAAATTCGAAACATAATGGCTCATCGATGTATCATTGAAGAAGGTGCATCCACGTTTATCATGTCCAAACTTGTATGGTATAAACTTGGCTTCCCTTAGCTAATCCCATCTGCCATCACTTTGAGAGACTATGATGGATGACCATCCTCTCCTGAGGGGCTATTTCAAAATGTATCCATTGAACTCAGGGGAAAAACCATCCTTATCGACATTGAGGTTATCGACGCCCTTCTCGATTACAACATCTTGTTTGGATGTAGCTACATGTATTCTATGAAGGTTGTGGCCTCTTTTGTGTTTCAAACAATGATGTTCCCCCACAATGGGAAGATCATCACCATTGACCAAGTTTCACATTACGAGCCTAACCACTCCTCCAACATAAATAAGATCTTATCTCTTTTCTGCACTAGTGCTGACGCATATCCACTCATGGATAAGGGCCACAAAATTTTCAAGGACCCATCCTTGCTAGGGGCATACCATGGAGAACCACTGCTCATACATCCCTCAACACAAGTGTGTGTCATATCTTCCAATGGAACTAAAATTAAAGATCCCATCCCTCCCACCGAGGCTTCTCCACTCTCAGACGTCCCTCTCATGGAAGAAATCCTACCTTAGAAATCCCCTGAGAATCCCACGCCACCATTTATCCCCAATTTAACCCTCCCTCAGGGTCAAATGCCGGTTTGGGAGACAATCCCCCAAGACATTACTCAAATTTTCTTCTTCTACCCCCCACCAAGAGTACAAGCTTTCCAGGTTTCCACAATGCTTACCCTTCCCAACATGGTGCTCTCCATTCTGGTATCGTATCTACACCCACCCACGATGGTTCCTCAACCATCCCTCCATCCCCAAACAGAGGGAATCCCAATGTATATTCTCGTACTAACTCCGATGGCACCACCCTCACCACCACTTGCCAGCACCGCCGCTAAGGTTGGGGGAATATGGAAGAAGAAATAACCCGCCTCTCCACTTCCTCCTAGAGTTCAACCTCCTTGCACACTCTACAAGTGAGAGGGAAACCCCACAAATATATTTCCCTCTCTCTCTGAGTTACACAATTTGATCCAACTCCCTCGAGCAACCACATCGCTCGTTGTTTCAACAAGTAGACCTAGTACTACCACTGTGTCCCCTATTTAGGGAAATAAAGGGTTGTGAACAAACTTCACATGTGCCATCTGTTCAGAATATGGCCACTACACTCATCATTGCCCTGCGTTACCTCAGTTTCGACAGACGCTAACGGTAGTATGCCAAAACTTTCAGCAAGATCCCTCTCCACCCACGTTATCTAATACCTGCATCACTAACATCCATTATGTCACGACCTTATTCAATGAATTGATGAGGTTCCCTTGCTTTCTTTGTGACTCAATGGATCATTTCACATACCAGTGTCGTACGATCATTGAATATAGGCGTCGTCACATGGACCTTATTCAAGATCTTCCAAACACCGCACTCCCTGTGATACAAGTAATTCCACCTATTCCTTCTCCAGATATTGACCCCATCAACTCCCCTAAACCTGAGTCACTTCCCACTCCTCCATGGTTCATGGATAGACTGTCTGAGGATTTGCCACCAAATCCCCCCAATTCTCCAGTTCATTTCCCTCAGGAAATATTACCCCTGCCCATAGTTCACAACCCACAATGTATGAACATCTGGTTTATGTCAAGCATGCCATCACACCATCATTGCGATACCCCCTCTCCATCTTCACCAAATGAAGACCATCAGATGGTGAATGTCACCAATGTTACTTCCCTGGATCCTATGTATTCTCACATTTTCCACTGCGACGAAGATATCCTAGAGGAACTAACTATCCCTGATTGCCCATGGAATGCGCTCCATCATCGAGCACTCTTTCTCTCAAAGGAAGCCTTTACCCCTCCAATTCAAGCCTCCATATGCACAATCGAAACAAAGTATTTCATTCCATCTGGGCATATAGACTGGTTCAAGAACCCTATTCCTACCCCCAATGCTTTTGAAGAAGGCAACATAGCCAATATTTCCCCCACTGTCAAAATTGACATTTCCATCAAACCAGGGATCATAGAAGAAATCACCATTGGCACCACATGCTCCCCTGAGGAACTCATTGCTTACAAAGATCTTTTTTAGGAATACCGAGATATTTTTTCCTAGTCATATACAGAGATACCCGGCGTCGATCCTTCTATCGTCGAACATCGCATCGACACATGGCCAGATATCATCCCTGTACATCAAAAGTAACTCCCACTGCACCCATCCAAAGCCATTGCTATCAAAGCCAAAATCAACAAATTACATGTTGTAGGGTTCATATACCCCATCGCTTACATGTCATGGGTCTTCAACCCCGTCCCTGTTAACAAAAAATAGGGCACCATTCACGTATGCACCGACTTTCATGATCTCAATCATGCTTGTCCCAAAGGAAACTTCCCAACACCTTTCATCAACGAAATCATTGATGAATATGTTGGCCACGAGGCCTTGTCCTTCATGGATAGGTTCTCTGGCTACAATCAAATCCAAATCCATCCAGCAAACCAGTATAAGACCGCATTCACTACCCCATGGGGTACCTTTTCTTATCAGGTCATGCCTTTTGGACTTAAAAACATAGGTGCGGCATTCCAACGGGCCATGACTTACGTTTTCCATGACCTTGTTCTCATTATTCTCGCCTACTTGGACGACCTCACTGCTCGATCCAAGAAACGAACTCAACATCTAAATGACTTATGGGTTGTTTTTCAACGACATTGACAGTACAATATCTTCTTGAACCCCCTCAACTGTTTATTTTGTGTCACCATCGGACACCACCTTGGGTTCATCGTCTCCCAACATGGTATCATAGTGGACCCCCTCAAGGTCCAACCTATTAAAAAAATTCCACCACCTAGGAATTTGCGCCAACTGCAGAGCCTACAAGGCAAAGCAAACTTTTTACGACACTTTGTCCTAGATTACACTGCTCGAACGCATGGTTTCCTTCTCTTATTGTGCCATGATATCCCATTTCAATGGGATGAAAATGCCCAAACCAATTTTGATGATTTAAAAGAGGTGGTCTCCAAAACCCCTTTGATTAGTCCTCCCGACTATGATCATGATTACATCCTCTACTTATCGGCCTCAGTCATCTCAGTAGCAAGAGTCCTCTTCCAACTAGGGGATGATGGTCACGAGCATGTTATTTACTATATCAATAAAAACCTTTCAGGACCACCCCTAAAGTAAAACCATGAACAAAAACTCGCCCTCACAGTTGTCCTCGCATTCTAAAAACTACGTCATTATATCTTACATCGCACTACCAAAGTCGTGGCAAATTCCAATCCCATGCAGTACTTTCTTAGTCCATGACAAATTAATGGTAATTTTTCCCAGTGTATTGTTATTCTTCAGGAATATGACCTAGAGTTTTCAACTCCCAAAAGAAAGAAAACACTTATTCTCACCGAACTCATCATGACATTCCCCTCTGAAACTACAAGTTCACCCATCAACACGGAATTTCCTGATGAACGCCTCTTCTACATCCCCTCGGATGACCCCTGGTATGGAGAACTCCCTGTCTACCTTCTAACATAGAAGTTTGGGACTCATCTCTCACGATATGATCATCGACGCATTCGCCACCAATCCCCTCGGTACCTCCTTATCAATGACATTCTCTATCGTCGTGGGGTCGACACCATACTCTACTGATGTTCGATCATCGATGAAGTTGATCGATTCTTGAATGATTGTCATAGTGATGCTTGTGGTGGCCACCTCTCAGGAATGTCCACCTCCCAAAACATCATTCACGCCAGATACTTCTGGCCCACATTTTTTCATGATTGCATCCACGCTATTAAGCGATGTGACAAATGCCATCTTTATGAAAACAAAGCATGAGCACCACCATATCTTCTACATCCATTCATCACTGTCAACCCCTTCTGCAAATGGGGCATAGAATTCATGACTTGCAATCCACCATCTAGCAATGGACACAAGTACATCATCGTGGAAGTGGATTACTTTAACAAATGGGCTGAAGCCATGCCTAACTTTAACAACACCGCTGACACAACAGTGCATTTTTTTTTCAACCACGTCATTACCCGCTTTGGAGTACCACTACAACTAGTCTTTGATCACGGTAAACATTTTGAGAATGATATCTTTGTCAAAATCTCCTCAAGGTCAGGATTCTCCCATGGGGCAAACACACCCAGATCCATACTTTAGAAAAAAAAAATCACTTATCTTACTTCTACAGAGCACAAAGATTTCAGATCTACAACTTTTAACTATTCTTACCTTTATCAAATTAAAGATCTTACAGATCTTACCTCTTTTCCTCAGATTTGACCTTCTTTTCTTCAGATCTGTCCTTCTTTTATTCAGATCTGACGTCCTGACCTTCTTCTTGGCACAAAGATTCCAGATCTAGCTTCTTTCTTTCAGATCTGACTCTATTCCTTAGATCGGGCCTCTTTCTTTCAGATCGAGCCTCTTTCCTTAGCACAGATCTTTACAAATCAAGTAGAATACTGCACACTAGGGCACAGATCTTCGCAAAAGACTTTCAGGTCAACCTTTTTGCACAAAGATTCTTCTTCTCAGTTCTCAGCAATCACAGTTTCAGGTCCTGACAACGAAACCATTTGTTGGCGCAGGGGCAGACCCGGTGTTCAATGCTACAACAAAACACCAACAAAACCCTAACTACCGACCCTTTCGACAACACCTGCGAAGCAGATGAAGTCTCACCCGAGGTAGAGGTAGGGGTGGTTGCAAGACGCAGGTGTCTGCAACCTTAGATGGGACACAGATATGTGATTATATCTCTTACAAATCACTTAGCACCGATTATTCATCGATATTCAACCCTTCTTATACTTCGCAGAAAGAACAGAGCATCCCAACATTCACTTAGGTCTAAGGTATTTCAACACTTAGAAACAATACAATAGACCAGATCTGGTAGATCAACACTAAGCATCTTCATACATGTTAGATCTAACATTGACACATATCTAAGGAGCACAAAGAATAAGTAGTTATGTATAAATATATCAAATCACTTAGAAAAAGAAGGGATAAACACATCAAATCAAAGAACAAAGAATAACACACAGATTTGTGTGGTTCACCCCCACTCTAGGGCTATGTCCACCAACTCTTATTCTTTATTAGCATTCTCAATAAATTACAGCACAGAGCCACCAAAAACCCTTCTTCGCATAGGACATAAGATCTGCACAGCTCGCTAGATCCTTCTTCCTCGTGCTACAGCACAAATCCTTCCATAAATTCTTACAATGACTTGCACTTAGCTCTGCAAGCCTCTTATAGTTATGTACAAAAGCACTTACAATGTCTATTAGCACTTATATTATATCACTTAGATATAATATTCGACACTTCCTACATTGCCTATCCTTCTATTTATACATACAAAAGTGGGCCTAAGCGTGGTTAAACCCACGGGCCAACATCCCTTTCCCATTACATAATCCCAAAAACCCAAAAAGGACCCAAAAGTGGGTTGAGATCCCTTGATCCGTGCTCCATCTTGCGCTCCTTCTTTCACTAGATGTTGAAGTCCCAAAATAGGTCAACATGACCAAGATTATCCCAAAACTTGATCAAGGGCCAACAAAGAGGTCGAGAAAGAGAAAGTGCAATTAGAAGAGGACAACAAAGAGGAAAAGGAGGACAAGGGAAAGGAATAGTTGCTCCTAGAAGCTACAAAAGAGCCAAGTACTTGACTCGAGGGTGAGTCAAGGCTTATGGTTGGAGCCTATTGGGCCCTTCATTTTTGGATGAGAAGCTGTGCAAGAAGGACTATAGTCCTAGTTTTGGTTTAGAATGATTTGCGCAAGATACAAAAGAAGCTGGACAATGAAGCAAGGAAAAGTAACAGAAATTGGTTGCGGAAAAGGAAAGCACAATGCCAGAAAGGCAAAAGAAGTTGCAACAGAATAAGAAATCACGTGACCCCAAAGCCAAAAGATCCTACTTAGCTTATATATATGAGATGAATATGATTTTAAATGGGTTATCCCCTTGTGGTTCAGTTCAGGTTGTTGTTCTTCTTGTTGTTGTCTGTTGTTGATAAGTTGGGTTCTAGTTATGTAAATGTAATCTATATACATTTTTGGATAAATAGAGCTCTGCGACATGGGTCCGGAACAAAAAGTCTGTAACAGAGCATTACTTTGTACCTCTAAGGTTGTATCTGATAAGATTTGATGATAATATATAAATAAGGATCCAAAATTTTGAAATATGTTGTATCATTCTTTGTTTATGCTTCTACATTGTATCTTTACAATATTATTTTATGCTTCATAAGTTCCATATGATATTTCTATGTATGAATGATTTTCGCAACGTAAGTAGCTTCATTTCCTGCCTGTATGAGATAAGATATGTTCTGTAGTTAGCTTATCTTGTGCAAGATCATGGTGAGTCTTGAAGGTTCTGTGAACCCACCTAAGTATTCTCCTTGCCCTTCCCCATCCATCTGTCTTGGTTGCGCTTTGGGTGAGACTTATTCTCTTTGGAGGAGATTAAAATGCCAGCAATCTAGACTACATGGTACCTTTTGTTGGTAACCTAAGAAGAGCCCTGGTCTGGTCAATTCCATGCCAACAAAGACAAGGTCGAGGACCCCAACAAATTCCGCCCAATTTCTCTTTGTAGTGTCATCCTTAAAATCAACACCAAAACCATAGGAAAAAAACTAATGCCTTTTCTCCCCTCCCTCATCTCACTCTCTTTAGACCTCAGGCACTCCTAGCATGCTTCTCAAGATGGATCTCTCAAAGGAATTTGACAAGATTAAATGGCACTACATCCACCTCACACTTTGATCCTTTGTTTTCTCCCCACCCTGGATCAAGTGGGTTCTCTCTTTAACCTCCTTGGCCTTCTTATCCATCCTCATCAATGGATCCCCTTCTCAACCCTTTTTTCCCTCCCGAGGAATTTGAAAAGGAGACCCTCTCTCCATGTTCCTTTTCATTTTGATGGTGGAAGGTTTAGGAAGAGTGATCAAAGATGTTATAGAAGACAATAAAATTAAAGGGCTTTTCCTCCATTTTTGACGATCAACCCTTATCTCACCAGCAATTCATTGAAGACACTCTTCTCATGGCACAATCCACTATTTAAGAATACAAAGCCATTTAGAAGGTCCTCATTGAATTCAGACAAGCTTCATGAATGGATCTCAATACCACTAAATCTCAGATCTTCTTTTTTCACACCCCTCTAGCCATCCAATTGCACATAACCCATACGCTTGAATTCCAAAGAAGTGCCCTCCCTTCCAAATATCTTGGAGCTCCTTTGACATCCAATAGTCTTCGATCCTCTTCCTAGGAAGATATTTTAACTAGACTCGATCAAAATCTAACCAATTGGTCCTTCAGAGTACTTAGCATCCCTCGAATACTGGCCCTCCTCAAATATCTCCTCCAAGCCATGCCTTTTTAACTTTTCTCCGCTCTGGCTACTCCTAAGTCTATCCTAAAATCCATCTGCAATATTCAATGATATTTTCTTTGGGGGGGAAGAAAAAAAAGAAAATAAATGGGCTTTAGTTGCTTGGGATAAAATCTGCCTCCCTAAGCTAAAATAGGATGGGGGATTCGAGATCCTAAAACTCTCAGCTCTGTCCTAGGAGCCAAAGCATGGTGGAGATGGCTAGCATCCAAATACACTCTGTGGGTGTGTCTCTAGCACAAAAAATATTGTCCAAATATTGACCCAAAGAATCTTATTAGACTCTCAGAAAACATTAAGGGCTCTAATATTTGGAACACATCTTGGAAAAATAAACAACTCATTCTCTCTCACTGTTTTTGGGAGGTTAGGGACGACAACACTGCACTCTTCTGGGAAGACGTCTGGAAACAAATCCACCCATTGGAAGAAGAAAATGAAACCGATGAACTCAAAGATGAAATGACTGGGTAGAACAAACAACTTATTTCTCACTATTGGCTTCCCCCCCAACCAAATGAGATCTGGAGAACCTGGCTCCCAAAGGAGCAATGACAACCCATTCCCCCACAATTAAACTGGGAAAAATTTTGGAAAAACCTATCTCAAAGGAAAATTCGCATCCATATTGGACATGACATCCTCAAATGGGGGCACAAATCAATAGGCGGTTTCACACTCAAAGAATCCTATCAACTGGCCACTGAGGATCAATCGACACCAACACAAGAAACTTGGATCAAGATTTGGACTTAAAAGCTATGGCTGAAAATCTCCTTCTTTTTGTGGCTTCTATATCATGGAAAAATCCCAACATGGGACAAACAGATTAAAAAAGGATTTCAAGGACCATAAATTTGTCATCTCTGCAAAACTTATGAAGAAAAAATCAACCACCTACTAAGATCCTGCCCTGACTCCTCTTCAATATGGAACCAAGGAGATATTTTCTTCAACAAATCAGATTACAACAAATAAAAAGTGGCAGACACCATAAGTCAATGGTGAACTTCGGCCTTCACCAATCCCATTGTAAATTGAGCCTTACAACTCCTACATGACTTCATTCTTAATTGGAACATGTGGAAAGAAGTAAACAAGATCATATTCAAGAACATCACCTCCTCAAAAGATGATACTTGGACTCGCCTCCCACAGAAAATCAATGAAATGATCCTCTTGACCACTTGGATGCCCCAATATTGGACTAGCTCTCCCCAAGACCTTTGAATCCTTCAAAGTCTCAACATGCATCCCCCTTATAGCATCCCTACCCCTCCCCCTATCACTCCTTCTGCCCCATTGCTATGGACCCCTCCCCTAAAGGGCTTCCTCAAACTCAAATTTGATGGTGCCTCAAAAGATAATTCCAGACAAACATTCTATGGAGGAGTTTTTCGCACCAGTGAAGGAAAAATCCTTACAATCTATGCCAACTTTATAGGAACTGAAAGTAACAATGTCGCATAATTGCAAGCCTTAGAAGAAGGTCTCCTAATTTCCATCAGAGAACACTACCGACTAATAGTCATCAAAGGGGACTCACAACTAATGATTTTATATCCTTCGCAAGCTCCAGGATGGAAACTCACCCAACAAAATCACTACCAGTTGGAGAATCCAAGCCACCATGGAGCACCTTAACAACCTCATCCCCAATCTAGAATCATTTATTCCCTCACATGTGAAATGATTAGCCAACAAATTAGCCAACCGCTTGGCGAATGAAGAGATAAATAGAGGAGACAAGCCATTAGGCCTCGACTAGAATCTTCTCCCCCCCTCCCGCCTCAAGACTGACTATACCACCCTAGCCGTCGTTGATTTTTCTCACCTGTATCGTGTGGTCAGTAAGAGACCAACCTCGGGGCTCCCACCCAGGACAAGAAACCATGTGTCTAATTCACTAACCACCAACACCATGTCTCTCTCCCACCTAGCCTTTACATGATGCACCATTTATGAAGAGATACTCTAGCTTGTATGTCCCTGCCTTCAAACATTATGCTTCACTATGTGCCTTCTATATGACCTCCTTAGGCACGTCGACATGTTCTTGGTTAGATCTCCCTCTCTATCAGTCACCTTGGCCTCATAATGGCCTCAACCACCAATCATCCATATGGCCTTAACTATGGCTTGATTAACACTCACCTTGAAATGATCTCTCACACGATGGTTACTGCAGTTATTTCATACCGCCTCTGGTTCTGTTTTGACCAATTATCTCTCCCGCTTCATCTTCGATCTCACCTGGATCAGTTCACCCACACACATTCTCTTAATCAGCCCCTCTTCCCTCCCAATTACTCCCTCTATGCATATCCCATGGCTTGTGGAGGCCACTCCTGTCATGGACGTGGTAGCTCCTTTGCGTCAAGGGTTCAATCCAGATCGTGTCTTATAGCAGCGACCAAAAACTTTGTCGACTCATACCATGCACACATGCCCCCTCAAATCCAGGATAAAATAAACTTACTGGAAGAAGATGTTCGAGTCCTACGGTGGTTTTTTTATGGATGAGGAGGTTCGATCCGATACTAGATCTTGGGTTCCAGACACCGGAGGTATTTTCTCCCGCGAATCCCATTATCTATGAACCATAGAACTCTATTGGCAGATGAAATTTCTCCTGGGACAAGCCCTTGCAGAAATAAAGGATGATAAGGAAGATATAATGCTCCAGATGGACAATATGCAAGTGCAGATTCGACTCCTAGACCACAAGATGAACCTGCTGAAAAGGAAGATCGTCGACATCGACCTTGAAGCTCTAGCAGCACCTCCCACCCAAGTGAAATAGGAGGCTGGGTCGTCCAATACTTAGTTTTTTTTTCTATGAAAAGTTTCTTTTTGTATATCATAACTCATATTGTAGATGATGGAATCTGGGCCATACCCAACAGTTATATAGCTAGGCATATAATTAGACCAGTCTTAAGTCATTTTCGGGGTTCTAGATATAGCTATTTTCCGTCCTCTAGATTTACAAGAAAACATTCATGCAAAACATTAGACAAACTATTGCACTGTTGTTGGTCTGGTTTCCCTAGTGGTAGGCTAGCATCATACCTTTTTGTAATCTTTTCAAAGGCAATATAACTAGTTATGGATTATTGACAAAAAAAAAACATGTCTTCAACTTGTGTAAGCATTGCAAGGACCTGAGATTGTCATTGTGGATCCATATGATTTTGAGATAAAAAGTTGTGATGAGTTCTCTCTCTTTTACATCTCATGGACATTTTACCTATATTTGTATTCACTACCTGAATTTTGGCATAAAACTCTTCATACACATGATAGGTTTGAATGTTAGTCAAATGATCAATCCTATCATTAAATTTTCGACGTGCAATATTCATATCTTCAAGTACCACTCGTTTATTATCCTCAATTTGAATTTATTCAATAAGGACTATCTTAGCAATTTGAATTTATTCATTTGGTACTATCTCAATATTTCTTGCATCTTTTTTTCAATGAGAGTTAGAGGTCGAGTTTGGGCATAGATATCATATAAACTTATTTTTTCATGGGATTATCTTTTTCTTCAAGTTCTTCATCTGGTACTATGATTATATTGGATCAATTATGTTTTCTTTGTTGACATGCTCTTTGTTGTTTATAATTTTGTTTTCTTTGTTCTTTTTGTTGATTAGTAGTCATTTGTTGTGCCTAAATTTGTCGATGTGCTCTTTGTCTTTTTAAATTTTATTTTCTCTATTCTTGTTGTTGGTTAGTTGTCATTTCTTGTGACTTTATTTCTTGATATGCTCTTTGTCATTCATAATTTATTTTTCCCTATTCTTGTTGTTGGTCACTTTTCATTTATCGAGACTTTCTTTGTCGATATGCTCTTTGTCGTTCACTTTTATTTTTTCTTTGATCTTCCTTTTGTTCATTAGTGATTTACTATAACTTCTCTCTTTTTTTCCTAACACGTTCTCTTGTTTGTCTTCTTACATCCTCATGATGTACATCATTTTTTTCTCATCATGAGAAGACATGATAGTAACCAAAACCATGTGTCAAAGAGAGGAAACATTGAAATCAATTGAAGAGACACTGAAACCATTCACGAACACTAAAATAGATTTATTTCTTCGTACATCATCATTTTTCTTATTATTATTATGATATGACATCTTAATTTGAATTACTGTATATAATTGAAACCCTATATCAAAGAAACAACATCATGCACGAAACATTGAAATGTAAGAAGGATATTGAAATAAGTGCAAGAAACACTGAAACCAATGAACTTACATTGATTTCAATCAATGTAACACACACTCAAACCAATGCATAAATATATGAAAATCTTGTGAATTTAAACATAAATAAACAAGGCCACATATCTTGTAATACATGTTTCCATTAGGAATAAAAATTAAATAAAGCATATATATTATCACAAGCACAAACATATCATTGAATAGACTTTAACCAAATTTGCCTTGGTTTACTACATCATATCAAGCCACGATGGAATTTTCCTTGGTTTTTTGGGTCAAATTAAGTCATCATTCTAATCTCACTTACCTTGATTGCATTCTAATTAACATTCAACTCAAGTCGAGCCATTTGACCCACATATTTTGATTTATTAAGTTGGGTAAAGTCACATTGATTTTTTAAGTTGAGTAAAGGAAAATTATGATTTATGATAATGACCTATTTATTTTCCATCTTTCTATCATATATTTAAATAAATAAAATTAAAATTTTATTATAAATTATAAATTTTAACAAACTTTTAAAAAAATGAAAAATGAAAACACTCTACAGTTTAATCAACATTTAACCTATACCATTCTAATGCCACTTATCTTACCATTCTAATGTCACTTACCTTGATTAAATTTTAACTAACATTCAACCTAAGCCATTTGAGTCTCACATACTTTGATTTCTTAAGTTGGGTAAAGTCAAATTATGATTTATGATCGTCAACCATTTATTTCCCATATTCTTGTAGTTCAAATACATGGATTGACAATTTCCATGTAATGAAAACATGGAAAAATCCAATTTACTTAATTTTTTTAATAAATGCAGAACTTTTTACAAAGAGGATTAGTTCACTTCAGCACGTAAAGAAAAGAAAAGAGCCGCCCACATTTTATTGAAAAGTCTAATTGATTCTCTTTGATCATGCTACATGCTTCGGTCATTGTAAAATCAATACCTATAAATATATAATTATTTTAAAATTTCAAGACTTATGTATTTATTAAATAATTTTATTTATTTATTTTGAAGTAAATGCATGCAGTGATTTGATGAGTAATAATTTTAGGAATTGCAAACGTTGAAGGAGTAACTACGACGATGCATTGACAGACCTTATTTTCAAAAAGAACGTCCCACTCCACCCATCCCTTGCACAAGATGACGAGATGGTTGGTAAACATTTATTGCCACATGAAAATGAAAATAGGGGCCACTTAGACTCACATGGGAGCATGACTTGTCAACATTAACTGTCACGGTGTGTGGGACTGACAAGGTTCTTGCTAAAGAACAATTCAGGTCATTTTGTTTTTTTCACAAATGGGTATTTCAGAGGAAGTGAAAAACCGCTTTGAATTTCAGGGTGGTTCTGGTATTGGTTTTGAATTATGGGTTGGAGAGGGAATTTAGTTGAGGGGTCGAGGTTTTCAAGTGAAGGAATGGTGGTTGGGTTATGTTGTGTTGGGGTGGTGGTTTGGGAAGCTTTTGTTATTGCATAATTATTTTCCTGTTCCAAATGCTTGAAAGCAAAAAAGGGATTTCACGTCAATAGAAATCCCCTAAGGAGATTCTTGGACAAACCCCTGAGGAGATTGAAAGTTATTGGAAGTTGAGAAAGTAGGTCGTGTTTAGTACACAGTGGGAGGATGGAAACACAAAACGAAGAATATGATTCAAACCTGCCAGCATTATATAATCTCGTCAATTTCTAGAAGGTTACCGTCAACTCCAAAATAATATTTCAAATTGAATGGAGAGATGTAATGTACTCTAAACATATTTACTTGCTTGTGTACATCTTTTACAATGAATTTTGTTCAAAATATTAATGGAAATTTAGAAAATTCCAGATTTCAATGGTTGAAATTGTATATTTTAGGTGTTTTAGGTTTTGTTTTTTAGGTGATTGAACAATTTTGTTCAAAATATTATTATAAATTTAGAAAATTTCATGAGATTACATTTTTTAGGTGTTCTGAGTTTTTTGAAGTCACTAAATTTATTTATATATTCAAAAATCCAATTTAAACAATATAATCAAGGGAGAATTACAACAGCCAAACACATGCTTGCAAACCTCACACTCATCCCACACTGTACATTTTCCTCTATGGGAATGCATAGATATATAACATCTATCAAATAGTTAGACAAACTAATCACTTTAGTGTGCATGTATCCATATTCTATTTTTAGTTGTTTAGTTAATGACAAAATACTAGGAGTCAAGCAATCCACCCATATCTAAAAAAGCATGGTAAATTAGTTGGCACATTTCAACAATCTCCACCTTGACAATAATTTACCTGATATACCATGCCCAAATTTATTCATCACCTTTCTTGCCAGCCAAGAGAATCCAAACACCATCAAAGCTCCACAACTTCTCTAACAACACTGTTACATGAACATTTATGCACAATTTTCTCTAGTATGGACCATTATTCATCCATCAATAACTTGTCTTATAAAACGATGCATTGTCCCATTTTGATATGCTAGACTAAGTCAAATGCACAATGCTTTGGCCACCACAAAACACCTCATCATGTACTTGTCCAAACTTACCCAATAGATCCTTGCATTCTTTTAAGACATAACCTTAGGCAAGTCTCCTCTTTGTTACACATTATTTTCATTATCCCTATGACCGTTA